>QEWY01000484.1:2004400-2026728 GCA_006503575.1 Baylisascaris schroederi | reverse complement strand
ATATGTGACTCTGGAGACCGATTGTTCAGTGCTAAGTTTTGTAAAAATTAATTTACATACTAAAATAGATTTTTTTCGAACACCAAATCGATCACTAACAATCACTTGAAAACTGTTCGTAAGGAGCGTTGATCAAGAAACGCATCAATATAAGACACTGTTGCAATCCTCTTTTTCTTTTCGAATAATTTTTCCATTATTGCATTGATGCATAATTTCAATGAGGAAGTAAAACGTTCAATCATATAGGCTTGCAAACGAATGTAGGGTAAGAAGAATTGAGCTTGGCATGTGAACGTTTTATCATAACACATTCTTGTATTATCTATTATTTATTTGGTCATGTGCATGATAGATACGAGGAAGTCTGAGGCAGTGAAAGAATATCGTCAAGAACTGCTCAAGTAGGAACGCTGAATGATGCAATTTCAATTATAATTACGATGCCCAATGTGAAGAAACTTCTGCTTGTCTCTTCGTTTCTATTATTCAATAGAAAGTAAACAACATTTTTAAAAGCATCATAAAATGAAGTATGAAGGTGTCTGACAACATCTACATACGCAAAGCTTTATGATATTTGGCATTTGTGAAACAGTTCGTAACCACCTAATGAGAACCTTCCTAGCACAATTCATTATCAAGCATCGTTATGAAATTCAGATTGATCATTGCGATAATCGAAAACCATTTAAATAGCATATATATTACTCAAATAAGGTTTATTCATCGATGGATCGATGTTTTGGGATTTATTGCGAGCATGGAACTGCCCATATGAATGCTAATTAGGTGAAATGTCAGTCAACAAGTGCCATATGAGCTATGAAGCTCTATTATGTGACGGCAGAGATTAATTTGCATTGGAGGGGAGTAATTGAGCGAGTGAAAATATTCGTGTGCTTTTGATGCCTTTATTTAAAAAAAAAATAAGACAGATAACTTCAGTTCAATAATTGAGATAGCCGTGTAATCAAAAGCACTGCATACTAGTGGAATTGGAAAAAATTCAATCGCCTTTGCATATACTGGGAAGAAAAATAGGTTAGGAGTGTTATGAAGTCAGAAAAAGCAATGTTTCTTACGGACTGGGAATTTTCCAACAAGTTGGAGAAAAAACTTGAGCGTGAAATTTTTGACACGGAGAAGAAAAATCGTGGATTCACTCAATTCACTCAAATTGCTCAAATAGGAGTGAAGATATTCAGAGTTTGTTTTGAAATGCTCTTGGTTAGAGAGCTTTGAAGCAGTTTTTTCACCGAATCTGAAAAATGAAATGGCAAAAAAAGCTAAATAAATAGTGCCTTGTTTTAGAAATCACAGTCATTCATATCACATCATATGACATCATTTTTATCCAACAAATTCACGTTGGTTCTTCTAATAATCATAATTTTTATTACTGCCGATAGCAAACATCAATACCAATCTGACGATTTATCCGATTGAAAATAAGTTTAGTTTTTTCTATCACATCTCTCATATAATGTCGAATTCTGATGACAATAATAAAAATATATGAGAATTACCTGAAAAAAAGAACACTATAAAACAGAATTCTGAGAATAACTCATCATATTTGCGAAGAAAATTACTCACTTCCTAGGAATTAATATCAGATGTTCAACAGCGAACTTGTTGCAGCGAATAATTTATGTCGAAAAAATTATTAAACGATAATTTTCGAGAATCGGCAACTCGCCAAATATCAATTATAACAATGTCATGAAGCACAGAAACAAACAATCGATGTTGACGGCAAGCAGAGGACTCAATCGTGCGTTGCAGGAATTGTGACATCAACGAACATTTCGATAATCATTTATGGGTTTTAATTAAAAGTAAACATCACATCACGCCTATTTTTGGTTACAATGCGATTAAAAGATCGCTTCGACGAGGAATTTAACTTACCAAATCAGCATTACAATTCAAACATGCTAATTGTGAAACCGATAGACATCAATATGGATTTATCGGTTAATTTGATTGGAAATCAGTTGAGCTTCCTCGTTATCAAAGAAATATTCCACATGAGCGGCTAATTCTTTACCATGCTAAAAAAATCTGCTCGTTCAGATGGAAATTTACCTCTCCTCTTTCCACTGTCCCACAGATGATGCACTCGCTTTCATCGTTTATACTTGTGAGAGAAATCGGCGAAACATTTGAAATTGTTTAAATTTGCGCCTTCTATACATCATGACTCTGCTAGTCTTCACACATTATACTATATATTTATATCACTGAATGTATTATAATACTAACAACCTGGATGTTTGAGGTCGTCAAATTGATATATGCAGCAAGATGCAGCAGCACTGCCAAAGATGAATACAACGATAGTTGATAAGATGAAAAAAGAGTGATTTATTCGTTAGCAAAAATCTGCTCATTACTTAGCACGCACGATACTTGCAATAATGTCTATTTGTTGAATATTAGCCGTCCTGCTGGCAATTAGTGGTCATTATGCTCGAATAAGTTGAACGCAAATGGCACAGAATTTTGTGATTTTATAGTTATCATTTAATCAACGCTTGCAGCAACATGTAAAAACGTGGCTGACATGCTCGTTTTCTTGGAGCCGAAATGCGTAGCTATTAAAATTATGTATTTTTCGCAGCAATATAAATAAATTTCGCAAGATTTTGTTGAACTTTACATGTTGTCACAATCACAAGGCATAAGCATACAATCAATCCTCGAATCAAATGGCTGCTCTTGCCGTAACAGTTGTAGGCGCAATATTTGGTACTAATATACATCCTCTAATCTTGAGTAGTTGATCGAATTGTTCCATAAAGGAACTCATTTCCTCGCGCTTCACTGCTTTCTTATTTTCGCTTAAACCAATTATGCATCGATGCATATAAACGTATTGCACATCGGTTTGTACAGAGCCAGGACGTTGTCGACGTAACTCCTTCACCACATCAACCATTGAAAGCTTCTCGCCGGCCATAAACGCTTGCATTGCCATTTCCAGTCCAACAACTGTGCCCGTACGACCGATACCTGAAGCTTGGCATTGCTTCAAATGCATTTATACGACGGTCTATTTCATGCCATATTTTGAGTTTGCTTTAGTTTTTGATACTAGCGAATACCTCGGAGATTCCCTACCGAAAATCGGTCAGAACGACGAGCCAAACAGAGCACATCAAGGAGGTTATGCTTCACGGCAAAATTTTTCAGTATTTACAGCCAAAGAAGAGAAAATTGTTATATGCACAGTGCTGACATTCAGCCTCGTTTCCTGAAGGTATACTGTGGTCACTCAAAACATAGCTTAAGAGGCGAATAAAATATGTTGGAATAGAAATGCAGTCGACTTCTGCAACCAGAAATTTCCTCAGCAAAAGATTGCTTTCAAAATTTTGAAAATTCCAATTAGTAAAATTATCCTCCAGGTCATTGTTTTCGTTCTATAATTTTTGCTGCTGGAACAATCTGAATTATAAACTTTAGAGAGTTTCTTACCAGCCGAACAATGGACAATGATATGGGTGTAGGGTTTGAGTCGTGCGAGGAGTCTGAAGCAAGCCAAATAATTTTCGGGCACACCACGATCAGGCCAATTGTTCCAGAACATGTGCTCAACAGATAAAGGAGGCTCCGAATCGCTGCTCACTTCCAGCTGGCTTACTGTTAGCATCTTTTCCGCCTGCACGATTTTTAAGTTCTTTACAGTGATTGGACCGTAAGTTTGCTGAAAAGGTGACATAGATCTTGAGGCAAACATTGATCGATTACTACGAAACTTTTCTAAAGAATATCGGAATCCCTGGAAATTATGCAAAATATGATGAGGTTGAAGAGAACGGTAAGCTAAGTATCTCAAAAATTATATCTATGAAGACAGTTTGGTGAGAATTTGCATGCGGACTATATATCTCTATGAAGACGAATGTGGCTAAAAAAGCTCTGTTTAAGGAATACAAGTGGCAACGATGGCAAAAACTCTGTTGAAATTCTTCGGCCCCACAGACTGCTTTAAAGGCTTGAACAGTCGTCTTCAACCTTTCCAATGTGACCCTCTGTGTTCTTAAACATACTCAAAGCGGATGTTAATGTTTATTATATAGTAAATTGGCTACGAAACAAAGATTTAGATGCATTCGGCATCATATCATCTGTAACACAATATATGGATCTTCTATTTTTTCCATTCGACGAAATGAAGAGGTTCTCTCTTTATGGTGCCAAGGCGTATCTGTGGAACAACTGAATGAATCTTTTGAAAGGGTCTACCGTTTCGTCGACATTTGCAGGCCAATATTGTTCGCATTTCTTTTTGCCACATTCCATAATATTGCATAGCATAACGATGGCTTTTGATTTTTCTTGCCATACCATCCTCCAAAAATCAACTAGTGTGTTTGTCTTCGGTGCCTAAATTTTGCGCCTATATCGCTCATTTACATAAATTCATCGAGCTGCTTGTTCGTTGCCAATATAGTCTACACAAATGTGATGTGTAACGCATTCCTCCAGCTGCATGAATCCACATTTCTTTCCAACTGTTAGAATTCAAAAAAAAAAAAACTGTGCAATTTTATGCTAATGCTAATGCGAACAGAAAAGTGTCACAGATTTGGCCAATCTCGCGTACGTCATCCTCAAACAGGGAATAGATCGGAATTCAGAGATTTCTTCAATATGATTTCTCGGATTGTTTACTTGAATAATATTAGAGGGAATGAAGATCACATATATCCCACTGTCGCAGATTAATTTTGTTCTAGTCATGAAATACCGACCAATGTTACTATAACTGGTAAGTGAATGGAACAAAAAAACTTTCACAATGGTTTGCTGAGATTATTTTTAAGTCTTTATGCTACAACGCTCGATAAAGCAATTCAATGAAATTGCGTCAAAATACTATATTTGGCATTAATATGGTTATATTCTCAACCCATACATTTTCATCAATAAAAGTTCAAATGGGCCGGGAGTATGTCATACGGTGTCTACGTTTGCAGAAGAACTGAAGCATTGATGCACTGGGAAGAACAATCTTGAAAAACGAAAACATTTTCGAGACGCGCAATGAAGAGTGATGCATTTAGGGTTCCCTGCAGTACAAAGTGGTTTTGTGAGGGGCCAAAGGGTGATGAGGGCTGGGAAATAACGCGTTTTTTTTGGACTGATTATATCTCATAGCACGAAAAGCTCATTTGAGTATGTCAAGTGGCGTCTAAAAGAACGACTGTCACTCTTACTGGAGACATGAAAGATACAATTTTGAAAATCTCTTCGAACTGTGTTATCTTGGTGACTGTTTATGATCAATGCTCAATTAACGTTTCAAAAAATGAACAGATGATATATTGTAAATGATGAAAAATAGTCTCGAAAGGTAGTAAAGTGAACAAAGAGAGTAGGCATAAATGGCAAAAGGCATAGCAAAATCACCAACGAGACAGCTGAAATTCATAAAATCCCAGCGACAAGTCATTACATCCAATTTTGCATAAATCTACGCAACAAATACATTTCGTCTTGATTGAAATACTAATTTAATGCAATATGAGCCACTAAGCAGTCTGTTTAAACTGTGCTGCTTTTGTAATTTCTCGCAATCAAGCAACATGCACCTCATAGAGGTTATTAAACTTCATACAATGACATTAATGATGGATGAGTTGAGATCGTTATTAAAATCAGCCAATGGCTGAAAGCGCTTCGTAATAGAAAATAAAGCTCGCAAAAGCTCCGAATTCTCTAGATGCCCTTTCAAACATTGCAGGAGAAGAATTCCTTTTACTTTCTCATATTTTCTTTGCAGGGAAAAACTCACCAGTATCTTCCTTCGGTGCCACTGCCATCTCCTTCTATCCCTCTGCTTGCTGCGCCCCTTCTTTCCCTTGCTACCCTCCGCCTTCCCCCTATTTTCTGACACACGTAACTTTAATAACACACAACTTATCATAATAAAAGTCGTGATTGCGTGTGTTCTCTACCTGCGTACATATGAATTTGTGTTTCGACTCTCTGATATCGACCCAATTCGCATGGATGTAATCGTTATCGGATCCTGGCGGATATGTCAATACAACACGAGTGTCGTCCGTGCAATAAACGTCTAAAAGTTTCTCACTGTGACATTGTCCACTTGAGACGTTAGGGGGCATCAAACAGACGCACGTTCGATGTAGTGGGGGATATGTAAATTCACTTCACTTTTTAACGTTTCTGTATCGTCTACAATACGACTCCAAGGAACAGTAAGACACCCGTTATGTGTACCTGATGTCAAGCATCAAATTGTTTGAACCTGCTGCGCTTCCGATCTTAAGATGCATTAGAGTGAGGAATAGTTGATGTTGCAATTGAGGGTAGGATCGATTTCAGCGACATGTGCTATCTTTGCTTCAATGTTAATAAACTAATAGTGATAAACCCCCCTTGCCCGCTAATGTTTCGTTCTATAATTTTCATTCCATGTCGCTCAAACTTTTATAGAAAAATGTTTGCTCCAATAATAAACTAGCAAATTTCGTGTTAAGCACAACAACAATGCGTGAACATTTCCTATATTAATTGGAAGATCAGTGTTATTCAGACAATAATAAGCAATCTCATAGTTTCTGACTTTAATTTAATTCTCTTTCTCTTATTGTCTAGAAGGGCAATTTCTAACTATGTATTTGACCTGTCAATGAGCGTTTGTAAAAAATAAGAACGTTATGTATTAATTAGAAGGCTAATTCCAAGTTAACGTTTATCATGCTTTTTTCGTTCTTGACTAAATTCATCAGTATGAAGACATCTTTAGTAGTATCGGTTCATTCAGATTGAGTAACCTTTGTATCTATTTTTGTCAGTATTTTTATCGAATGCGGTCTTCTTCAGTTGTGCAGGTGGAGTGCTCGATTTTTTAATTTCCATAAACTCCTGCACCAAACCCTGAAATTACCTTCGTTTTGAGAGCGCTTCTCAACATTTGCAACCTGTAATTAACAGTATTTGTTTTCGAGCGAAGAAGGTGTGATGAAATAAATTAGCAACGATGATCTATTATTGCTCATAATATATTACCAGAAAAAATATCGAATATAATCACTTCGCAGATGCTAAACAAAATGCTCGCATCTGTTCAATCATCTCAGGTGAGTCACCTTTTCTTATCGTTGGTCCCTTCTTCTTTTTAGTACGGTCGACGCGTTCTATTTGTGTCCCATCCTCTTCGGCTAGAGAAATTTAATTTTTATCTCTTTTATCATCGTGCACTGCAGATATTAAACCTCCTCACTAATTCGCCAACTTCAAAATCAGGAAATCGTGCTACTGCTTGATTTTTGTTCCACTCGAATTTCTACCTATTTCATTCATAAACGAATGATGCCCCTTGAAATGTAAAGCATTTAGAGTGAAATAACGCTGACGGATGTTATAAAAACCCATAGATTCCCAGCCATGGGAACACTGATATATTCGAAAAAAAGTAATGATCGCAATTTTATATAACATAAAATGCTTCTTTCTAAGTGAATTTTCACTTATACTACCCTTATTCCTGAAATGGCCGGAAATGCATTATAAAAAATGAATTCCAAAATACTCTTTCCGCGAAAAATGTCATTGAAGCCATTCAAAACACCATTAGAAATTCCTCACTTATTGGTTTTCAAGAATTGAGCAGTCTTTGTCAGTATAGCCGAGAATCTTCAATTTAGCAACCATAACCAAAAAAACTCATGTCGTGTTCAAAAATTCCAAATCGAAATGAAAAGCTTCGATCGTTTTGTTGAAGGCAGTTAATTTTGGTGCTGAAGTTAGATGTGTTTAACGTATCGGGCAACGATTAAACATTAATTGAAACTCAATGTTTCTGAGCCTATATTGCCGAATTGAAATTAGCTCTTAATAACTTCCTAATATGATCATATTTTGCCTAAAAAAAGCTGCAAGCGAGTAAATGTTGAGGAATACTTACCCGCCTGCTTATTAATGTCATGTCCATGCCGCATGCGGATAGTCACGCGGCGCAAAAACCCTTTCCTAAACGGCATTGGTACGCGTGTGGACGTAATCTTGGTGGAATCTCTTCGTGTCTATGTTACTGAAACATTCCTGTTGTCACGTTGTTGAATTCATTTCGGAGAAATTTTACAGAGCATCGCCCATGACTCGTTTTATATAATGATAAGCAAAACAAAGATTATGAAATGGAGAAAATCCATTTTCCATTTATTCTAAATGAGATGAAAAATGAACTAATCATAAGCGATAAAGGAAATGCAGCAATGCTGTAAATCGACAAAATAATGAAGCTGCTATATTATTTTTTATTGGTGTTGAGCATTTATTTCAATTTATTTATATTTTTAATCGCATACACACATAAATAGAAATGTCTAGTAGTGGCATTCTACGAATACCACATGGGTTGTGCAACAATGATGATGAAAAATGCTAGGTAGGTATGGGCTCTGCGAAAAAGATGTTCATAAATCGACCATCCCATTGCAGATTTCGATATTTACTTTCTCAGTGAATTTCTTTCAAAATAAGCAATAAAAGTAGCACATTGAAAGAGGGAGAAATATAGAGTGGGAAAAATCCCGTTCTTGAGATAAAGATATTTTAACATACACTAATGTTTTCATATTAAAACACTTTTCCAATGTCTAATCATAGATCGAAAAAGCATATTTGAGTTCGCTGCGTTCGCTCTTCATATAAAACAAACACATCATCAAAGCTTTGGGATGTTGAAATATTGAAAGCTTTTGCATTAGCGAATGAAAGTCGTCCTACTGAGGGTAGTAAATTCGGGGTGAAATCAGTCTTAGCTATTATTCTTGATATAGCGAACAATGGATATCTAAACACTATAATTATATCCAAAAGAATTGTTTGTAGCAATGCTTTTCTTGTGTTTCCATAAATTTATCGTCGCAAGCCGCTTTATGGCAACATTCTATCTGTGTGCATGCGTCAAGCGTACATTTGTCCGTCGGCATGCTACTCTCATATCACAAAACATTGGTGCTTGAGCTACGAAAATTCGATGAATGTGTATCACTAAATGGTTTTTCACACTACCATTCACATTTATTCATTAATTTTGATGTCTTATGTACATGTGTACGCGCTAAGGAACTTGTATGCCATGCTAATAGGTCATAGAAAAGTGATCCTTCGACAGAAGAGCTGCGTAGATGATCAGGTTATCAGAAATATGAAAGCATTGTGCACGATTATTTTTGGTCGTAATTGGTGAGAAGTGTTAGGCGAGCTATGATGTAAAAGGTCATAAAGTTCCAACTTTCTTAGCACGCTTCTATGTGCAGGAAGTTCTCAGTTCATATCATTTCTCGAGTGGTCACTTTAGGGACTGTAGCAATTACCATTGACAGCCTCTCATTCACCATTGAACTAATTCCAAGAAAAGTTTTATAATATAATTACCTACCAAACGACGAGTCGAGCTAGACAGTAGCACCAATGAGGCGAATTGCCCGTTAGATCGACCGTCTATCAAATAAACAATAAACTATGAATGCTTCACTAAGACATCTGTTATTATATATGAGGAGTTGAGAGAAAAATGCAAATTTTTGCTAGATGCTTTTCAAAATAAAATATAAATTTTTGCTGAAGATAATGCAAAGTATGAGGAAAATTGCCAGCGATAATATAATACGGAGATTGCCAGAGAATATTTATTTGCTGATGTACAAACCTGTGTGCTCAACGTCGGAAGATTCCTGGACAGTGAAGGACACGAACACTACTGAAAAGGTGCCAGCACAATCAAATATGGCACCGTCACATTTACGATCACCAATATATGTCAAATAAATTCTTGACAAAAGCGCTGTTCGCTATCTTTTGGGTAGCTTTTCACGTTACTCACACTAGCTATAATGAATGGTTTCCGTTGCAGGAGCCACTCATATGAAGGACAAAACTGCGGAAATGAGTTTTGATAAGTTTAGCAAAAAGCGAAATTACATAGATAAGTATGAACATGATCTGAAGTTTCACTTTTTAATTTGCTTGTTATTCGTTTCTCTCTTGCTATTTTTGGTTAGATTCGTCGTCAAGAGCGGCAGATAGAATATCGATGGACTCCACTCTCATGCTTGATTCTGATGGATGGAAGTCGCAGGTAGTTTTCATGTTCATGGGATGTGTATTCGTGATCAGCTGGTACTGGATGTAAAAATACATTGATGACCTGTTTGCTCGGGCGACGGGCATTCAGAAATGTTGGTATCCTCGAACAATCTGAGGTTTATGAACCACCAATTAGTTCCAACGCAAATTACGGCTGTGATTGTTTTTGTTTTTGTTTTCTTTTGAACGAAGGCTCTCAGATCCTACGCATTCACCATCTCTCTCAGTGCCGGCTATATCAATGCTTTCATATCTGGTCTCCCCTACCAGAATTAGCATCATATCGTTAAGACAAATGTGTAGAAATGAAACGTTTTGTATGACGGTTTTATTATTTTTTTATTCAAAAATAATGATGGAACAATCTCACAGAAAGACGCAGTCTTTTCTGACACAGTGAGCGCCGAACATTCGATATAGATTAGAGCCAAGAAAGTGCAGACCGCCCGAGCATAGAGGGTGTACGGACCGTATATCTTCGGTTTTACATTATCGTGTTCGACGATCAGCATGAAACTTTGCAAGTCTGTGCACAGAGACCGTTCGCGTTTCCTAATTCCTTCAGATACAGATACTATAGTTACAACCAGTGGGGCAGCATTTCCGAGTTAGCGTCGAATGGCACTCATCGTCAGTGGTGCACCAACTGGTAGTGGATGGAGAGATGCATTGATGACCTATTTGCTCAGGCGATGGGCATTCAGAAATGTCTGGTGCACAGCATAGGACGCCATTCGTCGCTAAGCATACCTGTAATTCATAAACTTCTGTTCAGACTTCAAATAGAATCAGCTAAGCACAGCCCTTTTTCAACACTTTTCTTCCTGTGTTTACTGTGTTCCGCTCACCTCAATATTTCATTACATCAACCGATGATAATTCCAATATCAGCTTCAGTCCCCACTTCGCTTGCATATATTTCCACCTTCTAGCCTACCTTGAAGCTACTGCTGTCATTATTCGAAAGTAATATTGCAGCCTTGCTGTGGTTATGACAGCAGCAGCTGCGTGGTTGGCCGAAAAGGCGAAATATAAACGAAGGTATGAGAAGCGGAAACGACCAACGGACCGAGTTCGAACAAGAGATTGAATCGAGTAGTGTAGTGATCTAAACGATGAATACGATTGAAGTTTATTATTTGCACCGTTTAAATGGTCTAACTGTTGTATTTCTTCAAATTATTAGTGACAACTACAGAAATTTTCATGGCATTTAAATAGGTATCATGCAAACTCACACATTCAAAGAGGCAAAACAGAGTAAAACAATCTTACTTCCATTACCGAGCTGAAAATTCTTTAACGCAAAATAATAGTTAGTAAAAGTGTATCAGAGCAGCCGAAAGCACATCAGTTAACAACCTTACTGAACCGTCTACACTCAACCAATATATATTCATTCGAATGACAAACAAGGCGCCAAGCATTAAGTTCAATTGAATCCGCACAAGTAACTAAACTGTTCAATTTGCATGAATAATATGGAAAGTTTATCCATGAAATTTCTGTCTGAACGCTTGTGCACATTAAATGAATATTCGTTCGTGATGAATCCAGCCTAAATAGTCACAGCAAATCATGAAAATTGCGATAAACGTATAGTAACGCCAATTTCCCAAGTCTCTTTCAAATTCGGATGATAGCCATAATCTGACGGCCGATAAAAATTCTTCCCCACATACCAGCTGAATCTCACGACCTTTCATTTGTCGGTTGAATGCGGTGTCATTGAGCTAGCGCGCAATCTTCAAATAACTACTAATTTTTGCATAGATGTCGCCGGTTCTAATGCGCACATAATGCCATTTGTCTGGTAAGTGTATAACATCAACAACCGGCATAGAATTGATACTTACTAGACGATTTGATGCATACACACGGTTCGCATCTTCGATGTTCCGGTTGGTCATCACATAGTGGTTGTCATCACATATTGGATGCCACACAATTTTTCATAAGACTTTGTCATTACATAGTGGATGCTGAACACTTTTTCATAAAACTATGTTCTGCACCAAAAGAGTGAATCAGAAATTTTGTTCAAATTGCCGCACATTTTTAGCAGGAATTGCATTCTTTTAAATAAGTGCCCGGCAATAAACAATATTAAATGCATCTTAGAACTTACTGATCCACTCCGACAAGCGTTTTCTCGTTGACAGTTGTTCAAGAAATATTTAGAAGTGCACACGTCATATTTAGCTGGAAGATCATAAATTAAAGACCATTTGAAATCATTAAAGTTAACATTTTCATTCACCAAGCATTGAAACAATTGGAACGACTAAATTATTAAAATTTTAGAATTCATACATGAGACAGGGTTGACCATTACTGTGCTCCTACATTTTACTACAGTTTTGCGTCTACGTGGTATTGTTGCCAATAACTTGGCCAGATAATTATATAAAAACAATTGTTTCAAGAACGTCCATCAGTAGAAATAGGAGGACATTCACTGCCTGTCAATTTCAGGGCGTTTCTGCAACTTTGAATTGTTAGCGAATTTTCAATTGACAAGTCATTGTCTGCTAGGTAGAAATACCATATAACAGCAACGACATTTATGCGACACATGTTGGAATCATTTTGTGACGAAAAAAGAAAACTCCTGCGTTATCTCATCATTTGTAAATAGATTTAATTAACTCACATTGATAGTTTACTTCAGTGGTAGTTTCCAAAGCAATACATTCAACATGTCGAATACCGAGTTTCCCCCAATATTCACACCAATCGAGTGGCTCTGACGTCAGCGCGATATTCGCATGAACAGCAAAATATATGAAAGTAACAAGCTTGAACATCCTTAAATTTCAGCATGTAATGAATCAATCCATCTATCTTATAACGAACCACGCAAAAAATGCGATAAATGGTACTAGTATCAGTTTGCTACAATATATGATTTTTTCGAAGGTATTTATTTTCGAAACTTAACAGGCTTGAAAGCAAAATTTTGTGTTAAGTTGTTGAGAGTCTCCCAACCGAAAAGGGAGTCTCCGAACCGAAAAGCTCTCAAAATATTCGAGATCTTTTTTCCAAGCTTGTGAATACATATGATGGTCGGGGCGAATTTGAACAAAAAAATCGAGATATTCAACAGCGAAAATGAGAGGAAATTGTGAGAAGTGAAATGTTGGGGATCCTTGTCAATCACATCGCAGTACGTCGAACAATTGAATGGAAAGTAACAAATGACATTACAAATATGTTTTGCTCAAGGCCCAACACTTAATTCCTCAAATTCCTTGCAATAGCTTTCATGAGTAGTACAAATATTGTTGGCACACTTCGCATTAACACTGCTAAATATCTACAAAAAAAGCAGATAGTTGGTAAGAAGAGGCAATGATAGGCGACAATGCACAGTTCGTAGCTCCATTAGATTGTTTTTCGTGATAGGCCGTATTCTTGAAATTTTGTGCTGCAATACAGCACCTCATGTTTGCATGTAGTTGAAACTCAGCGGTTAGACGCTGTTTTCTGGATTAGTCGCGGAAAATAAATTTAAAGAAGGTTCATCCTGCAAAGAATATTCTCTGCTTGCAAATCAACCGCATAAGCAGATTGAACGACGGCAGTGTCAGCAGGTCGTGAATGCGTAGCACTCAAGCAAAACACATCATCAAAACACATTTGTGAGCATGGCATTCTTGATGGACGATGGTCAGTGGTCACTACTTTGGAGTCTCACCTAGAAAACAGGATTGCCACTCGTTACTGCTGTTTGCTTGCCTTACAAAGCATATTGCTCATGTTTGTGCAAATTGTCCGACTATTTGGTTATGCTCGAAAACTGAAAACGTGTTAGGGCAAACATCTCTGGGAGACTGAAATTGATTGCTATTGACAAATTCTTTTTAATAAATCTTGCACGAGACCAAAATATCTAAAAACAATCCACGAAAAATGAGATGAGTCTAGAAAAGTGAAATTAATCTTCAAATAACCACTAATTTTTGCATAGGATGTCGCCGATTCTAATGTGCACAAAATGCCATTTGTCTGGTAAGTGTACAACATCAACAACCGGAATAGAATTGATACTTACTAGACAATGTGGTGCATACACACAGTTCGCATCTTCGATGTTCCGGTTGGTCATCACATAGTGGTTGTCATCACATATTGGATGCCACACAATTTTTCATAAGACTTTGTCATCACATAGTGGATGCTGAACACTTTTTCATAAAACTATGTTCTGCACCAAAAGAGTGGATCAGAAATTTTGTTCAAATTGCCGCTCATTTTTAGCAGGAATTGCATTCTTTTAAATAAGTGCCCGGCAATAAACAATATTAAATGCATCTTAGAACTTACCGATCCACTCCGACAAGCGTTTTCTCGTTGACAGTTGTTCAAGAAATATTTAGAAGTGCACACGTCATATTTAGCTGGAAGATCATAAATTAAAGACCATTTGAAATCATTAAAGTTAACATTTTCATTCACCAAGCATTGAAACAATTGGAACGACTAAATTATTAAAATTTTAGAATTCATACATGAGACAGGGTTGACCATTACTGTGCTCCTACATTTTACTACAGTTTTGCGTCTACGTGGTATTGTTGCCAATAACTTGGCCAGATAATTATATAAAAACAATTGTTTCAAGAACGTCCATCGGAAGAAATAGGAGGACATTCACTGCCTGTCAATTTCAGGGCGTTTCTGCAACTTTGAATTGTTAGCGAATTTTCAATTGACAAGTCATTGTCTGCTAGGTAGAAATACCATATAACAGCAACGACATTTATGCGACACATATTGGAATCATTTTGTGACGAAAAAAGAAAACTCCTGCGTTATCTCATCATTTATAAATAGATTTAATTAACTCACATTGATAGTTTACTTCAGTGGTAGTTTCCAAAGCAATACATTCAACATGTCGAATACCGAGTTTCCCCCAATATTCACACCAATCGAGTGGCTCTGACGTCAGCGCGATATTCGCATGAACAGCAAAATATATGAAAGTAACAAGCTTGAACATCCTTAAATTTCAGCATGTAATGAATCAATCCATCTATCTTATAACGAACCACGCAAAAAATGCGATAAATGGTACTAGTATCAGTTTGCTACAATATATGATTTTTTCGAAGGTATTTATTTTCGAAACTTAACAGGCTTGAAAGCAAAATTTTGTGTTAAGTTGTTGAGAGTCTCCCAACCGAAAAGGGAGTCTCCGAACCGAAAAGCTCTCAAAATATTCGAGATCTTTTTTCCAAGCTTGTGAATACATATGATGGTCGGGGCGAATTTGAACAAAAAAATCGAGATATTCAACAGCGAAAATGAGAGGAAATTGTGAGAAGTGAAATGTTGGGGATCCTTGTCAGTCACATCGCAGTGCGTCGAACAATTGAATGGAAAGTAACAAATGAGATTACAAATATCTTTCGCTCAAGGCCCAGCACTTAATTCCTCAAATTCCTTGCAGCAGCTTTCATGAGTAGTACAAATATTGTTGGCACACTTCGCATTAACACTGCTAAATATCTACAAAAAAGCAGATAGTTGGTAAGAAGAGGCAATGATAGGCGACAATGCACAGTTCGTAGCTCCATTAGATTGTTTTTCGTGATAGGCCGTATTCTTGAAATTTTGTGCTGCAATACAGCACCTCATGTTTGCATGTAGTTGAAACTCAGCGGTTAGACGCTGTTTTCTGGATTAGTCGCGGAAAATAAATTTAAAGAAGGTTCATCCTGCAAAGAATATTCTCTGCTTGCAAATCAACCGCATAAGCAGATTGAACGACGGCAGTGTCAGCAGGTCGTGAATGCGTAGCACTCAAGCAAAACACATCATCAAAACACATTTGTGAGCATGGCATTCTTGATGGACGATGGTCAGTGGTCACTACTTTGGAGTCTCACCTAGAAAACAGGATTGCCACTCGTTACTGCTGTTTGCTTGCCTTACAAAGCATATTGCTCATGTTTGTGCAAATTGTCCGACTATTTGGTTATGCTCGAAAACTGAAAACGTGTTAGGGCAAACATCTCTGGGAGACTGAAATTGATTGCTATTGACAAATTCTTTTTAATAAATCTTGCACGAGACCAAAATATCTAAAAACAATCCACGAAAAATGAGATGAGTCTAGAAAAGTGAAATTGGGGAAACTAAGAAACGCTAAATGGCTTTATACCGGTGCACATTTATTTTCCATCATCATCGAAATGATTGATTCTATCTGTGTTCGGCAAGCTTAGGCGTATACCATGACTTTGCCTGAACACATCATATGATTTGATATTTATGCAAATTTCTTCTCATAGTTTGAAGTGAACAAATACGAGGACACGTCATGAGAGCTTTGATGATTTCCTTTGATGAAGAAGTCTTCATTTCCCTTCTTCATGATTTCGAGGTTGGTTTTAACTGGCACCTGTGCTCAGTGTACAGCTTTAACTTGTGCTTATCATTGTAGTTTTCAGTGAGTCACTTTTGTGAAACATTTAAAGCAATAGTTGAAGCGAGGTATATGCAAATCTGAGGATTTTTAGTACCGATCGTTATCACAAATGGAAGCATTAATAACATGCTTCGATGTTGTCGGATTTCTGTATAGTTAATCGAAGATATATATTTCCACAGTCTCTTCGGCATGTTTGTCTACTTATTGTAAAGAAGTAGTGCTCATTAAATGGATTAACTTTTCATTTAAGATCACGATTAGTGAGGCGAAGAAGGAGAGGGATTCAGTCTATCAGCCATCGACCGAAAAATATAGAACGACTGGATGTCAACTTGGTTAATGTTGTCTGTGTTTTTTAAGCGTTGATTACTACTTCTATGCGCAGTGATCGATGGGTAGGGACTTCACTTATCACGGTTTGTCACTGAAACTCCATCTCGGTTTGGAATTTTTAAAAAATATTCTTCATTCACTAGACCTTTATAGGGAACGCAAGAAGTATCACGTTAACAAAGCAATTCAAAATATTATTACAAACAGAAACTGGAATTGGTCCTCATTGCCTGAACATTGCCTGACCGTCGTTTTCACTAGTGAAATTAGAAATTACGCTCCATTTAACATGGATTGTTTTTCAGATGACACTGGTGGTTGTACTTCAATCCATTATGTGTTTGCTCGCATTTGTCGCTCTCGTGCTTTTAGCATTTTTGAATGAATTCCTGAGAGAAGTTTCACTCGACCCAGCTTTCGATTACAAGAATCTCGCCCAATGGAATCGGGTTGATGAGTATTCCATTCGGAAAGCATTTCCGCCATCGTTACCGTTTTCTGTCGCATTCGTCGAGGACAACTATTTGCCAAAAGGTTTTCCTACATCGGAGGCCATTTGTGATGAATGTTAACTCCGGAACATTTCCTCTCCATCAGTGATTTCATAGTGGAATGATACAACGTCTTTTAGAAATAATCGCTTGTTAGGAAGAAACGCTTATTAAGCTGGTTAGTGATGATGGGCTCACGCAATGGACAATGAAGTAAAGTGAGTTATCGAGTAAGAAGTAAGGATAGCTGCTGATTGAGCAATTAGTGAAGCCATGTTTGTGAAAAGCCTCAAAAAGTTTCGTAATAAACATATCTGATAGGTATAGCAGTTGGCAAAAGAGGATGGGGTTTATATATGATTCCAAATTTTGGGGTTCATGAATATGATTATGAAGAACTTTTGATTATCTATTCTTTCTGTTATGCCTTTGTATAATTCCTCAATTTTGACAAAAAAAGGAAGCAATACTTTTTGTCGAATGTTCCTCAATAGAAAAACAATTTCAATTCCATTAGAACAACGGTGCTAAAAGAATTCGGCATAAAATGTTGAGCAGTGGCAAGAGGAATTTGTTTTGCATACATTGCACATAGTTTCTATCAAATACCTTGAGGTAATATGTTTCTTAATACTTGATAATGCAATTATTACATGCAGTGCATGCATCTTTCATCATTTGGAAGAAATATGTGGAGTTTTTTTTTTTTGCTATTGTGCTACTTCATTGCAACACTCTTTTCTAATGCTCAATTGTTGTATTACGGTATTCCCTTACATAATGAATTAGTTGATCATGTTCAAGCGATTCGACGATTATTCGATCCTTCAGTTGTCTTTCTTCATGACTTTCAATTACTTCCGTCTTTTTGCACCCTAAAATATGTTCGTTAAGTATCTCACATTGTGCATGAGTGGATTAGAGTGGAATTTTTCATTCAAATTGGGAAATTATATTTCCTGAGTAAAAAGGTTGCCTCTCTTTTCTAGATTCAGTGCCGTAAAAAACAAGATAGAATAGCGGCGAAAGAAGATAAACTTAATACACAATAAACAATATATTTACAAATTTCGATGACAATTTCCGTCACTGCTAAATAACACGTTAATAGTCATAGTTTTGTATGCATCTAAAAAATGCACAGTTCATGAATTCGTTGTTCTCCTTTCATCATATCATATGTGATGATTACGAGTGAAGTTCTACTCAAAAGAATAAAAGGAAACTGCAAAGAGCAATGGAATTCTGGCATTTATATAACATTCGTTGCAATATTATTCCGTTTTCGACATCATATATTTTGAGTTGCTATAGCTTTTTCAAGAACTGTTTATGCTTTAAATATTGCTATTCTATGTTAATTTGTGATCATTGTTGCCATAAATATTTATTCCATTCGAATGTGATTTATCATATGCAAATTTTTGAATATTTCAGTTTTTAATTTTGCAGCTGCACAAACCTATAGATACACAAATTTGCAAATTTTTTCTTTTGTACAACGATAAACTTCAGGGATTCATAAAAATTACACGTAGAATGTAAAGTTCTTTTTTGTATTTTGCATGAACTGATCTTTGCAAAAACAATCAATAAAAAACATTAGCGCATCTTGTATTCATGCCACGATACAAAAAAATCGTATAACGATGCACGTTGAAGCGTCTTTGAGTCGATCAGCTATTGAAAATACTACGACACTTCAAATACACAAAAACTGCGTTGTTTACATTCCTATGCTGTATGTCGGTTCGAAACTCAGGATTAGTGCCATTATCCCAAAAATTGCACACTGCATGCCATGTTCATCTTTTACCAATATTCTTCGTCAATCCTCTGAGAGAAGCGGCGATTACATTACCGTATTTATGTGTTCGTACTTAACAGAGTCATCTATTCTTTCTTTTTTTTAAAGTTCAGTCTTGAAAGTTTATACACATAATTTCAAGAAATCATCAGTAACATTGGAAACAGAAACGAGGCAATATTTAGAGTAGAATTGTTTTCATTTAATGCGATACGATGACCAGACATCGAATGACACTTTTCTCATAGGAATATTTAGTGAACTACGGCTGAAATCAAGAAATAAACGTTAAATGAATAAAGAGCACACAAACGAAATTGCATTTTGAACTCTTTCTTTGCTAAAGCAGTTTGGTGCCAAAATGCAGCGTATATGACATTTTTCAGTGGAGTGAGAACAATGAGCACCTTAAAGTTCAGGACATAGAGTTGTGTCACTGAACAGTCGAAGAAGAGTTACATTACCTCAGCATTAACATCTCCAAAATAGCAATTCAGCGGTAAAACTGAACCCCTTGATGACAGTCCTTCCGTCGCAGCGATAATTTCTCATCAAAAGCTTCGAAATCGTCGTTGAAGGTGAAGCGGCATGCGAAAATATGTCTCTGTGCTGCTCTTTAGAGACACGTGAAGAAATTCTAGCCCCTATTATTTGCAAGCTGAACTTCCATTGTAATCTCTATGGCTGTCGTATATCTTCTTTTCGATTAACTTGCTGAGCTACTGAATTCTATATTTGTTCGGAAACTCGTACCTCATTTCGGCTTTCTTGTAGTCTCAAGCATTTCTTTTATTTCTTCCGCAGGGGTCGGGCGACCTTCTCAACCTAATTGTCGTATAGCTCTACGGCTGTTTGATAATTTGTGACAGTTTAAGAAAGGTCTGTGTCCGCGTTGCAAAGATCCGTTATGTATGAGACTGTTGCAATTCATACCTGTATAAACCCGCGTCGAATAATTCTTAAGTGCTGTCCTTCTCTGTTGCTTAGCCCATAAGCGTACATTTCCCACCTCAGTTTTGTTCTAGCCAGGTGGTGATCGCCGCCTATTTAAGATTGATTCATTAGTTGTTCGGTGTCTTTGGCGACTACTGACTTATTCACAGGATGAAGTCTGTTTCGTTTTCAGCATCCCTTCTGGGGATTCTACAAGTTTGCCTTTGCCAGTTCTTAAAAAACATGTTGTTGATGAAACATTTTTTGCATTAAAAATATGTTTTAAAACTTTGAACTTTCTGCTGATTGCTCCATATAGCAGATGGCGCCATTTCTGACCTCTTGTTACACGAATGCCACGGAGATGATTACTACTTTTTGAAAACATTCTGCACACTGACAAACATTTAAAAATTGAAAGACGCGCATGAAAGCATCTTGTGCGATCAATGACCATAAAGGAGAATTTTTATTGCGTAATATTCAATGGTCTTCGATGCAAGCAGTTGAATATGATCATCGCTGTATCACTTTCTTCCTCTACGCGGTTACTGTGGTTGCTTGCTTTCTCTCTTTCGGCCTTGTGGCCATCTTCAAGGTTGTTACAGCACCAACTGCAAAAACAGCCAAAATGATAAATGCATTTAGCGAGAGGAGAAGAGTCGCAAATGACCGTTAAAACAGGTACGAATAGAAAGAGATCAAGGTGTTATAGTGATATTCCAGTGGTTGCGATCAACATGTGTCATCTACTTCGAATAAATACTCTTGATGAGGGATACTCTGCTTATCGCAAGGATATTGAAAGCAATATTTTGGGGTTTTAACTCCAACAATACAACGCATCTAAAAAGATACGTAATTTTCCACTATCGTTTGCCGTAAAGATATTCATGGCACAATGATAACTCTATCGCCTTGATCTTTAACAATTACCGTTATATTTGTGAAAGAGACCGAGGTTCGTTTTCCATTAGCTTGATGAGAATTCTTTAAAATATTTTTGGTTGAACATTGAACATTTGCAGCAATAAGTGCAAAGCATTCCCTTAAAGCGCAAACGATCATTTGTGTGTTTGTTTGGCATCTCTGTGACTGGTTGGATGGTGAGGTCGATATGATTGAGAGACAAATTTTCACGCAATTGTTCAGCCATAAGAAATGCTTGCTTATTGAGTCGCACAATTATTACCATAAATCATGACGATAGGCGCTATGCGTGTGGCTCCTTTTGGTCTATCCCACCTGCTGCTTACATGTTATCCTTTGTACTAAGCACTAACAATCCGTTTTTTCAACATTGTGCTCATTTTCACGGTGTTGGAAAATGTGGAACAGAAGAATTAGGAAAGAGGCCGCATGGAAATATATGAGGTTTGATGGAATCGTATACGTTTTCGCATAATTTTTAAATATATATATATATATAAAATCAAGAATTTATCGTGAATGCAGTTATCGGACAAAGAATTTACATCAGCTTGGCTGATTTCACATTATTAAAAAAACAAACTCAATCGCTTCATTCAGCATCAGTGATAGGCAAATCCGGAATCGGCATTCTCTTCAACTTCATTTTTATACCATGTGATTGAAATTAAGGTGATTAACTGACTGTCTTTCTCCAACAAAAATTAAGCTGACCGATTGATACAGCTTAGAAAACACTAGAATTTTTCAGAAAGAAATGAAAATTCGAATTTACTATTCAAAAATATTTATACAGCTAAAAGTTTTTTTTTTCACAATCATAAAGGTTCTTTTAGAAGCGATTGGAATAGTTCGAAGAGAAACGAAATGAACACTTCTAAAATAAATAGTATCGCATAAATTCAAGTGTCAGATATAATATACAAATCGAATATCAGAAAATAAAGACGATATTTAACCATCGAGCATATCGCTTAACGATCACTCAATATAGCACAAATGGAGAAGAGTACTAAATCAATGAATAAGTTACGTTTTACAATGAAACTTGCCAATTGGAGAGGCTGTTGCTATTGGGGACATTCGTTTGGAGTAGGAGGTGAGGGAATAGAACAAGGAAAAGTTCCACCCTATTCATAGTGAGCAAAAAGGGGATGGAAAGTGTAACTCCACTGAACAGAAAAAGAATTATTTCTATAGGTAGAAAGAATGAAGAGGCAAAACTCACTCTCTTATGACTTAATTGAGAAAACTAACAGCC
>QEWY01000484.1:1973361-2004002 GCA_006503575.1 Baylisascaris schroederi | reverse complement strand
CCCCCCCCCACCCCTTCCGTTAGCCAGTGAGAGAATTACAACTTTTGAAACACATCTTCATGTCATATATGTGATCTATAACATAAAGTTTTTTCTAGAATGCTCAAATATGAATAGCTCGTAATGATGATGGAACCTCAAAATCTGCTGGTATCTTCATCCAAGATATTTCACACCCAAATCTTCCGGTACATCTCTCAAACTTCACTTCACCACCGTTACAAATTTCCAAATGCAGATGCTACTGCTTCTTCCTCATTGTCCATATCACTCGCATGTTATTCATATGAAGTTTAAAATTTTTGTATCATTTTATTTCTGCTGAATAAAGAACAGCTCGAAAATACAAATGCGATTTTATTGGATGCCCTTCTACAGTGAACAAATTTCCTCCCGTGCAGAAGGAAAAGTATTGCATCATTTAAATCACCACATTTAGAAAACATTCCATCTATTAATAATAAATTTTTGACGTAATTCTTCTGAAACAAAATCTTATATTTTATCTTCTTTTTTTGCGAAAAAATTGTATTTCTTATAGGGTGCCTTTTTACAGTGAACAAATTGAATGACAGCTTCATTTAAGAACCATGAAAAAGGAAAATAATTGCAAAAAAAGTAACGCTGCTTGGATTGAACGCATTCATTGAATCAAAGCAAAGAGCTAATCAGTTGGTCATCGTGAAGCTCATCCTTAAAACAAAATTTCACATCTATGTCGTTACTTATCGCCGTCAATACATGCAATATTTCATTAGTCAAATTGCGAGCAGCCGGCTGTTGTATACATCCAATTATAAGAACGATTCATTCATTGAGGATGGAATTTCGATTTTTAACTTTCTTCCTTTCCTTGTTTTCCGATTTTAAACTTTTCGATATTGCGAATTTCGATGAACTTTCCCGTTATTTGATTTTAAACTATACTTTGTCGGCGTTACGCATCTTCATAACTACGCACCCTAATTACTTCTTCCTCGAATGTATCGTAGGAATTATTATTTCCCTTTGCGGGAAAAGGGACTATCCACTGTACTTTTCACTCGGATGTCTCTGTTGAAGAATTCCATAAATGTGACTACAGTAAATTTATTGGAAAATTAAATGAAAATTTAAATATTTCAGTTATTTTTATGAAAAATTTCAAACACCGCACCGAATTTCGATTGTCGTTGTCATCAATGTATCAGAAAACAATTCTTACCCATTATTCATATCTCGTTTTTTTTCGCAACGGAGCTTCCTTTACTTGTATACATTTTATCTATTAAATTTTTCGTTTAACTGCTTGATGATTTTCGTTTCAAGACAAGAACTTCGCTCTGCGCAGTTCCTTTAAAAATTTTCAACTCACAGAAGTGTATTTGAAACTAAAAAATGCCAACTTAAAAACATGTTTGAAAGCTTTTTAAAAATACAGATCAACTCAACCATTAGTCGCAATAAATAATCTACTGATTTGCGACGAATGCAATCGAATCTGCATTTCGCAAGAAATAATTTTTCTGGAAAGTAAGCATGTTTTCGAATACAAATTATTCTCAAATGGCAGCGCATTAAGGTACTTACAAATGTGTAAAAATACCGAAAAATCAGAAATTTTCATTGTAATTTTCATGCCCAAAGAGAAATAACATAGGTGGTTTGTCTATCATACAGATCATCTGCCTCGAACGATTGGCTATATAGTGAAAAAAGGATAAAGCAGCTTGTAAATTCCTGTACTGCATTCGTGCACACGCACTCCCCACGCACACACTTCCCCCTACGCACACACACACTCGCACCCACGCACACATACTCGCACGCACACACACTTACATGCACCCACACCCGTACCACATGCACTCATCACCTCGCACGGGTACGCAGACACCCGCACAGACACGCACACCCCCACACGCACACACGCACAACCCAAACTCACATGTACACACACACACTACACACACTCGCACGTGAGCACACAAACTCGCACACACACTCGCACCCGTACACACACTCACCTGTCGCAGGCGTCCATTGAGTTCCATGGCCCTCAGAGCGAATTGCGTTGACCAGTGTTTATTGTAATGTTCAATTATGACTACCTTCAAATAAAACTTTTTAAATTTTCCAGAAGGATTTAAAACTCGTAGAGTTACATTTCCATCAACAAAACACTGTTGCTTCTGGGTCACCCTGTATATTGACCATGTACATCTCCATATTGACCTAAGCTGTGATCGACAAAATTAAAAAAAAAACGAACAGAAGATAATCAAAGAAGAGACCAATTAATAGGAGTTGATAAACACATGACGCTAAATCTGCAAACCTTATAGGAAAAAAAATTTAGGAAAATCTGTAGCACGGCTAGCTACATAGAGAAAAAAAATTTCCGTTGAAATATTTGCAATCATCCGGACTGTGCTAATTGCTCGGCTGAGTGGAATATCGAGCGATGCCGATTGCGCTGTGCAATATTGTTGATAGCATTCTCAAGGATTCGTGCCTTTTTACCCGTTTCATCCATTCGTTTTGCATTTCTCTTCAACGCCTTCTTAGTTATTGTGGCTGGCAATGCGACACAATATACACCAGATTGGTTACTGAAAATTATATTGCTGTCAGCGAAAAATTTAAAAAATCTGCTTTATAATGTAAGAATGTGGTATAATAGAATATATTCAGCGAAAAGTTCCCATCTGCAGTATTTGGATAAAAAGAATGGTTGACTTATGTATTCAGCAAATGCAGTACAAAAATCATCATTGGAAATTTCGTAATGGACCCTCTGAAATGAGCATTTTCGTTTTTGAATCTTTTTTCTCTGGAGGAGGGGTAGCTGGTCGAGCATTGTGCCAACGGAAATACCTCAAATTTAAACGTTTTGTTTGAGGCCTATTTTGACTTTTCGGAAGGATACTTAAATAAAGGGTAATGAGTTTCGAAAAGCCCACCTGTTCTTAACGGGCAATGCTCTAAGCGGCGATGAGGCACATTGCGTAGGCGGACTGTTAGCGAGTGCGCCTAGCGACGAAACTACAAATAAGCAAACACTCAGCTACCGTATCAATTCTAGCGTTATTTCCATTTATAAGAGTTTGATGTTTTTAGATTAATATCCACTAATATGTTCATTGCAAAGTATTCTTTCCTATTACATTTTTTTCAACAACATATCTAGCAGCTGTAAAATATTTGCAGTAAAGAAAAATAGCAGCAAAAAAGGCAATGATATGAAGCGAAATGAATCGACTTCAATCAGTGCAATGTGAAATGGAAGTGGTGCTGTTTTTAGAGGATAGCAAGAGAACAACCGAATATTCGAAAAAACCGGCAAAGATTTATGCCATAAAAGCTGTCACAATAAACGCTTTTGCATCCTACTCACCTAGCTAAAATGTTGTACACGTTAAAAACAGAATGCTTAAAAAAACATTTTTTCAGACAGGCTAATTAACCAATTTGCTCGCATAAATCTTCGATAAAAGATTTCGGTTTTTTTTTCAACCGTATAAAATGTGTAAATAATTTCAAATGTTTTTTTTTACACTTGCACACATTTTCCACCTCTTTTCTACCTCTCGCGGGCATATCTCTTTACACAAAGTTCTGTCAATATTGACCAATCAGCGTATGTTGCAGCATAGGAAGAGATCACATTACACTTTAAACCATATGCATCAAATTTCGCAACTGGACTTTCATAGGTTAATTAATTGGAATTAGCTGACGGATAAATAGACAGACATATAAAGTATACGATAGCGCACTATTGCAAAACATATTTACCTAGGCTGCTCATAAGAAATCACTCACTGTGGTACCTATTGAAAGTTTATTTATCGAAGCTTTTTTGTGGCACCACTATTTGATCGGAAATTTCTTGACTCATCTCAGGGGATTTTTTCGTTAATTAAAATTTTTCAACGCCCATATGCGATGTCATAGGTACTCATAATGATTGTATAAAAAATGGCGGTTAATTCTAAAGTTCGAGGACCACTGGACAAGGCGGAAGAACTTAAAACGAACTTCATCCCTTTTAGTCTGCTCAACATTCGCTGAGCTTCCGGGTACAAAGTAAAAAGTACAGCTTAGAGTAGATGATGTCGTTACATCGGTGAGCATGTCCATAGGTTCAATTTGTTGTTGATGATATACGAGATAACAAACTTACTAAATTTGCAACTTGCACGATAGTGCAGGTTGAACGTGTTTTTGATAGGGTGCTAGTTCGAGTACATTTTATTGTCGCTCGATTTACGAGTCAACACCGCCGGGTTCCCTTTATATTTTCCACTGCGCTCTTCATTAATTTTTTCTGCGCTCTGCACCGAAACGATTTTTCAATCACTACAAAAAGAAAGCATCCGAAATAGCAACAATGAAATTTTCTTTCGATGCTTGAAATCATTGAATAATCGGATTTCATACGCGGGAACTCCCGGTCTGTCTGTCTGTTTGCCCATCTGTCTATCCGTTTGTGCCCCTCTCCTCCATTGCCCCGAACAATACAGTTCAACCTTGAATTAAAGCTCTTCAGCCAATATGTAAACTATGCCTTCTTCGCAAGCGTGCAATTGTATCCATGTGTTGCAAGTAAAGTGAAAATTCATCTTTATAGCCGCTGCTGACAGCAACTGTTTCTCGAGCAAGAACTCGTGACAAAAATCATAGAGGCGGAAAATCTTTGCAAGTCACAGTCATTTTCTTCAAAACTGAGCAGGTACCAACAGCGATCTCGAACTCGCGCTAATCAATTGGCTATACGCACTATGCTGCACGCAACTACTGAAACATTATGAGCGGAAAATGTTTTCGAGTTGGAGTTACTTTTTCACTGAACTAAGAGTATTGTAGCTGTTATTGCTTTCCACACGTTTCAACTATGTTGTTAAATATAGAAAATTGTAAAAAAAAAAGGAAACCTGTGGAATCACACTAGTGTTAATGAATTATAATTTATGAGAGGATACAGCGATGTTGACATCATCGATACAGCAGTGGGATTTAGACTGACCTCAGGTCATGATAAAAAACCAGAGTTTCCATCCAGTAGTTCGCTCTTCCTTTCCTTCCCCTCCTTTATCGATGAATAATGGTGAGGGGTTTTCAGGAACTATTTCCCGAGCAATAAAGAGGCGGTAGTCGTTAAGCATTGTTCGGTTAGAGTGAGAGCTGCAGAGATAGGGGAAGCAAAAAAGTGCGAAATGGCGCTTGGCTCAGACTGGGTAGGGGTGTAAAAAAGCCGAATTAGAAACAAATGCGAAGCCAATGCAAAAGGAAGCCGCTCGTGAAAAAAGTACGCTGACAAATTGCGTGCGCACTTCATTGAAACATTCGCACACAAATCACCGACAAGTTGGCCAACTCCTCCGACCGGACCTCCCACAAAGCATTGTTGCTGACATCTTTTCTATTCCAGAGGAAACTTTTTTTCGGCTCCACTAGAGAAAATTGGATATTTGGTTATGAACCAATAGAGTTAAATTTGTGAAATTATTTTAACGCCTCTCATTATTCTATTTTTACGGATGTTATATATTAATAAATCTTTGAAAACATTTAGAAAAAAAGTGACTTTTCCAGATTATGCTACAATGCATAAAGTTCACTAATATTATCCTTGAAGCGAATGCCATGAATCTTGAATATTAGGATATTCTCTCAAATATATTCATCACCTAATACTACCTAATTGAATGCCTACAATCGCTGCATTGCACAAATTATTGGATAGTATTACAGAATTACTCATTTCTCAATTCTAGGCAATTTTAGAATCCAATTTCCTGACCAATAAAATTTTTTTAAAAAATTAAGAAATTACTCAAATTGGAACTATTTTTATTTTTCGTCGTTCGCCAATGTAAAGAAAAATGATTATTTTTAGTAGTTTTATAAAGCAGTTAATTTGATGTTCGATTAGCTTCTGAACGCTACGAATTTACTTCAAACGTCAATTGTTTGGCACACAAAAAAAAACAGAAATCTTACGACGAGACGTTAAACAACGCAATATATTTAGTGATTTTTTGCAATGAATGATTCAGATGGCAAATAGTGCTCGATGAAAAACGAAAAATATTTATGATTGTAAGGATTTAGCTCGAAGCTCAAATTGCCACTTTTGAATTATTATTAAAATTGCTATGAAAAGCGCATATGAACAAAAATATTCCACATCAGTTGGGTGCAAACCTCAAAATATCGTTGTGCAAAATTTTCGTCAACCTCGCACTTTTATTTCGAAAGGGAATTTGAAAAAAAAGGAATGAAAATATTTAATAAATTTACACTTTTGTTGCAATTATTCCACAACTTAATCAATATCATTATGCGCTCTCAAGTTAAAGAACCTTTTGGTGACGCTTAGCATGAATCAGTGTTATTCTACAACTTACTTAAGGATCCTCATGAAAGGCTTTTCCACAAAAATCTTTGAAATTTTTCTGAAGATTGCACTCAATTTTGACCTGATTCTTTAGAACGGATTTTGTTTTCAAAAAAAAATCCAACATTTTTATTCTATTCTGTCTGCATTTACCTTTCAAAACGAAGGATACTGTCTCCTCTTATTTTTTACAACTCATTGTTTTGTTATTAATTAGAAGATGCAATCTTCTCGCATTTTATAAGAAACCTCTGGCGATATTCTTACGTAATCTAACTACAACTGTTACTTAGGAAGTTAATTTCGCTGGTATCTATTTCTAAGAACGATTAATTACATGCATGATTCGTTCTAATAAACTTTTCAGGACGAGCTCATATTGGAAATGAATTCAATAACGTACCATATTCCACGTGATTCGCTTCAGGAATTCTAGATGCATTAATTGTAGTAGTAAGAGGTGTGAAATCAGTAACATCGATTTTATTTGTGATTGCGGTGGGTGCCATTGGTAGATTGGAAGTTCCGTTTTTCAACTGTCTCTCTATTTGATCAAGCGCACGACGTTTTGTGTTCAAAGCGCATAAACTACATCTGAAACTTCGACAGCAGTAAGCAGAAATATTTTGTTGCTACAAAATTCATTAACCTTTCAATCAGTCATTGATTTTTTCATTTCACTAAGAGAAGTCGTAAGAAATCTTTTATCATTGTAGAGCTTACTTAGGGAATTTATCCTTAACTTTGAAAATTCTATGAAAAGTGGAACAAACCTTAAGATATAGCGTAGTGATAACCGACAAAACAAAGTATTTAATCATGTGGAGAGCAGAGTAGGTTCATTTCTTATTCAATTATCCATTGGGAGTTTTTAATAGAAATATTTTTAGCAATAACGATAAATTTTGAAGATATTTTTCAGTACTGATTTCTTTACAAAAAAACTACAATTGCGTTCTATTAATGAAAAATTTAGAGCATAAATTCTTATTAAATTTGGATAATAATTTTAAAATGAAATTCAAATGAAAATGTAATGGTAATTAGGACTAGAGGCTGATCAAATACCCCTCATATATGTCCCCTCCTCTCAACGAAAATGCTACTTCATATTGCCCGCTCAAAAAAGTTTTTGCATATAATTTTTCTACAAATAAATATCTGCATAAGCAAGATCCATTATTCCACTATAGATATATATTTATAAACTCTTGTACCATACAATTGCACTTAATTGAACATTAAAGATATTAGAATACATAACGAGAGACTGATGATCAAGTGGGGCTTAGGCTAACTCATAACCCTATATTATTACTGTCCAGTAGGATTTGGGTGCTTATGCGAGAGAAACTTAAATTTTTAATGAAACAATTATGCGCGCTAATTTAATCGGTTTTTCATAATTTTATGAATAAAAAAAAGGCCGAAAAATTACTCAAAAAGTTTAAAATTCATTCATATGCATTATGTTCATTTAAAATCTCGTATTTTAGAATATTTCAATATATTCATAGTATCGTATTTATTTGATCGTTTATCTCATTTTATCGATGAATTAATTTATATAACATATAGAAGAGATTGTGCTGAAGCAATCGAAACAACTCGATGAATGTCACATCGAGGCGATTTTTTTACGTTGATTTGTCGTTAATTGGTGTTCATAATTCTTTGCAATTTGTGGCAGACGCTTGTCGCATTTTTCGACGCCAATAACTAATTGGCAGCCGTTTGAAATCTCTTTTGTAAAATTTCACCGCCAAATGATTTTCGCACTTCGCCTCATAAATTATGGATAACCCTATGCACTCAATGGCTCACCGCTGTTCGATGACGCTCTACGCCTGTCTATACGAGACGATGCAGCGATATCTTTTGTTTTTTTGTTTCATACGAAAGGGGAGCCGATTTTGATGTGTACCTAGGGTTGCTTCGAATGAAAATAACGTATTTCATAGAGCAACATCCTGAAACATTCGTTCTCGAATTCCATTCATCGTCCCCTTTGACGATTACGTGAAAACAAGCAATCAAGTAGAATGATGCAGCTCTCTATCATGCTGATGCTGCCTTCGTTTATGATTTCGTGATTTCAGTATGTACAAGGGGATTTGACACATTGAGAAACATACGGGCAGTGACGATGTGGACATTTTTGTTTGTGACCCTTCTTGGGTTGATTGAAGACACCGTGATTGGCACATAGTTGACACATATATTGCTCTTTTGGCATCTGTAAAGAAAATTGCAAGTTACTGAATTAGAAATAAGCTGAAAAGTGTGTCATATGATAAAGCACGATATGCGCTTTTATATTGCGAGCATCTCATCAACCAGTTTCTCAGCTTATCGTTAGATAATAAACCCTGCGAAATAATGCTTTCATATGTTAATTAAATCGACAATTGCAATAAATCTTAAAGTAGATAAAATTTCTTAGAATTGATGGATCAATATGAAATATTATAGAAGATCAGTTGAAAGAATGAACTATACTCACAAAATGTCACATCTTCAGCATAAGTGGTCATTCGCTGAGAGAGACAAATATATATTTAGGCAGCAAAACGTTTTGCAAAAGCAAATATGCAATAAGTGAATAATTTAGAAATTTTACAACGGCCATGCAATGAATTTGAAAATGTGAGAAATGATTTCATGAAAGCTGCGAATTTCATATAAATTTCTACCACCAATAAAAATTGTCTCTCAAGATGTAAATAATCGTTGCAAAAATCAGCAATTATGCAATAAATATTCACAATCGCAATAAAAGATTAATAAATAAAGTGCTTCATCTTTAACTGATCGGTCACACAGTGCCATCGTAATCTATGTATTAGTCTATGTACGCTTAAACACCTCTATCACCTTCACTACTTTTCTTTTGTTTGGGTGTCTTTAAAGGAGAACATCTTCTGCACCGAATTTAATTGGTGAATATTTCTGCATATACTAAAGTGTTATAGTAATAAATCGAAATGAACACATTTAGCATTGAGCCTATAAATAGCTCATAAGTACTGTTGTATATAATTTTGATAGATATTCTCGAGTCATTTTGATAGTTTTCAAACGATGAAAAAAAAATTCTAAATGAAATGCATGCATCATTCTAAAAGTGTGCGCATATCTTTTTTGTTTCATTAGTATCATTGTGGCAATTACAATGAATTCTTGTAAATATTTGAGCAAATGAAGTATATTGCCATTTAAATGATCTGAAATGGTGCAACACATAAAATAAAGTGGAAAATAAAAAAAAATTAGCAATTTACTTGTAACTGTATATCGATACCAGTTTTGTGAAGAAAGAAACACAAAAATTTATGTCGAACAGTGTCATAACGCATGTCATTCTCACCTGCATAAAAATGAGCAATTTTCTTCCATCAAAAATATTATCGCTCAAGCGGAACTCTGAAGAAAACTTTCTTGACGTTCACAAACAAAGATCATCGATTATTTATCCACCGCAATTATAAATATATTTGTATATATGTGTCCTTTTATGTTATGTTATCATCTATATCTGCGCTAGGCACAGTGGTATCTATCTATATCTGCTTATTAACGAGTCATCTGCAACGATTAATGAAATTCATCGTGTGCATTCTACGCTTGAATATGATAGTTTCTGGAAGCGAAGAAAATACATGCGAATAACAGCTGCTTAGTACAAATGATTTTTGACAGCCTATGATGATGATAACTCCTCATAAACGTTCACTTAGGAGATATCCTCGAGGTAACAAGGTAAGAGCAGAAATACTTTCACGTTGCCATCCGAAAAGGTTTTTTCTTCAAGTAATTACGAGATGAGACCGTACAGCATAATTAGTGTTATTTGAGCGTTTCTCGAAGTATATTAAACAAAATTATTCTTCCTCTCATGAAATATCCTATAATAGCTAGATCAACTGCTGTGCCAGATGACCTCTCGGCCAGGTCATTTCTTAGGTCGAATTGGGAAGTCGTATGAAGGCAATTGAGAGAAGGGGATCTTTGATGACTATAGAACAACTAGGACCTCAGTATTTTCTTTCACAAAGGTTGATCGTAATTTTTTGCTTCATATTGCTTGAAAAAATTCAATAATAAATAAGTGTTTAGAAATTCGTGAATTCTAGACATCGGTGCAGTATGCTTAACTCCTGTTTCCTCATTCGTCTACTACAATTAGATGGCTCAATAAGTTTAAGCAGCACAACGGTAAGAATATAAACTTTTGAGAAAAAAAAACAATTTATTTAGCTTCAGTTATGAATCCATAAAATCTTGTTCATTATTCTATTGTTCTGGCATGAAATTTATAACTGAATACAACTTATCTTGGTAAAATATAAACAAAATGGAACACTGGTCAACTCTACTTCTACATCTCATTGAGTCTACCAGATTTGGCTTGTTTAAAAGAACAAATTGTGGTGAATTTTATGAATTTTCTATGAAGGTTTTCGAAATCATAAAATCGTTGCATGCATGAGGTCGACGAGGAGGTAGGGAAGGAGTTCAAGTTTCCAAACAAGTAGTTAATCACTAAAGAATCACTTCTGAAGTAATTTACTACTGCTCACAGCCATTTCATACATAATAAAATTCCATCTTAACTACTCGCGCATAAATTTCTCATTTGCCATATATGCAAATTTTCACAAATAAATCCATTCTTATGTAAATTTATAGCTTTCAAAAACTTCCGTATCATCATAATTCACTATGATGATATGCAATCATATAATTACCCTTTGCACATTTTTGAGTAATTTCACTAATATACTATGTTTTAACAACTCTTTTAGGTTGATGTGATAAACAATCAAATCAAATCCATTTCAAATATTCTTCGACGTCAACAGATAAAATTGTGCACACATGATCGCGCTTGTTAGAATCATTGATGTGAACTCGTAAAATCAAAGATTTATGGCGAGCGTTTTCACAGTCATAGATAGCGAAAATAATATCCACCTATATACATCGTGAATTTGAAAGTTCAAAAAAAATTTTTTTTGACTTGAGAGTACTGATTTCGCTTGCATATATTGAGCGCACAAATGTATTATGTCTGCCGCGAAAAGTAAATGGTTCCTTTTGCAATTTCAGTTCCAATTCGAATTCAAGTTTTATCGAATAATAAATTCGAGTAAAGTTAGCCGCCTATCAAACGTTAATGAAACAATCAAATTTTAACCTCTAATCGAGAATGAATGAAAAAGATGACTTATTGGGTATATGCCAGTATCATAAACGCCATGAAGAGCTTTGAGAAGTTCCCTCAGTCGGAGGGAATGCAATTTTGATAAGAGATTATATTACAACTGCAATGCAACACCAATTCTTGTGTATTTTACCTCACCTTTCTCGCCACCCATAATCACTATGCCCTTGTTTTCAAAAATTTTAGAAACGTGATAATCTGCTGGATTCTAACTCGAGCTATACGGTAGGTGTAAAGGGATTGAAGAAATTGTGAGCGTTAAACGGTAGTGGCTAAACGTGTATAAGAGACCTCTTTAGATCCCATTTCATGCATTATAGTTTAGCGAGCTATTTTTCATTATACTAGAAGTTTTAATTTACAAATATGGAAAAAAGCACTGAGTTTTTGAGAGTTTCTGTTGAAGATTATCTAATTTTCCATTGAATATTTATTCATTTGCAAATATTATTAAATAAGTGAGGAAAAAAACACTGAGAAAACTATACCTCTTCCGATTCAAGAAGTAAGCGCATGCATAGCAATGGATATATACATCAGAACAGAATCAGTTATTATTATGATATTTCAGTTTTCAAAAAAACAATTTCGACCGAATAAAGAAACCTCGCCTTAATTGTTCGTAAGCAATATAAATTCATTAACTTGAAAAGTATTAAAAAGAATTTTTTAAAGAAATTCAACGAGAATTTTTCTTAGTATTTTTGAGGTGAAGAAAATCTTTACTTACTTATCGCTTAAAATGAGTCCGTTTCGAACGTTCAAAAATTTGGTTGCATCTATTTATTCATTTATTTAACTAAAAGCGCTTGTTTTATATTTAATAGTTATATAAGCGACCTGCTAGATTGCTGGTGCCATCAGCATATACTGTTCGCCTACTACATCAATATCTGCTATATGCAAATTTCCAGCAATAATATATAATAATTCACGCATGAGATCTTAACATAATAGTTGCTCTACCGGTCATATAATGGAGATAATTTTCTCTATAAGAAGTTTTGACTGCTAGCACCAATAATGATACTAAAAAAAATTAAGGAAACGAGATTTTTTCTCAAAAATTTACTCTCTGAATTATGTAGTGTTCGGATGAACATCGCATAAAATGCTCATATTAATAAAGTTTCCTTCAGAAGCCTCAAATTTTATAAACTGCGTTAATACAATACGATAGGAGTTCTCGATTAATGACTCTTAAGGACACAGTCGTTACTTCGGGCATTCAAGGATGACAAAAACGATAATCGAAAATATGCCAAAATGAAGTTACAGTACTTATTCTCGAAGATAGTGGAATCTCCAATTTTTCGAAGTGAATACCATTAAACTGCGAAGATGAACTAGTCTCGAGAATCTCATGGATGCTATCGCTTATAGTTCAGAAGCTTTTGATGTTGTATCTCGAGATACTTTAGCATAAAAATTTTAACTGTGGTTGCTATAAATTCAGCTTGCTCTTTTATTTGTAGTTTTGTTGAATATTGCAATTTCTAATGTGTTGAAATATTCACGTGAAAAAGATGAGACCCTCGCATTTTTCAAATCAAATATTCTCTCCTAATTCAACATTGAAACCAACTTTGGCTTTCAGCAATTATAGGGGTGAAAACTCAGAAAGTATAGAAAGCATTCATATTTTATATACTTTGTTATGTGACAACTTTAACCAACCAATACTTGCTGGGCCTGATAGACATATATAGGCATATGTAGAGGAGGAGAGAAGGAATGTGGGGGAGCAGGGAGGGAATTGATGCATACAGTACTATCATGAGAGTTTAAAAACAGATGGTATAAGAGTGAAATAAAAACAGCTTACATATGTTAGGAAAACTTTCAACTTCAACAATAATATCAGAATACAGTCACAAAACAAGCAGAAAAAGCAAACAGCAAACGCACAAATAAATTTGGAGTAGTAAATAAGAAGTTATAACAACTTGAGAAACATTACGAACAAATATTATAAAGAGGTGAAAGGAATCCCGGAAATTATGCAATGATTTGCCTACGATTAGGCGCAGTGATGCAGTAGATGGGCGAGGCGATTTCGTCTTCTGGATGCTTTTGATGCAGCTACGGTGGGTGAAATGATTCCTACTTGTAGACTATGAAAGCATCACGATTTTCGTTTCAAACTTCTTCATTAACTTCCTCCCCTCACCAATCCGCCTCCCATCTCCCCCTTCCCCACCAGACATCACCATTTATACAATTTCAAAGGCTACATTTTACCAGTCACATCTTGAACAAATAATTTGGTATGATTCGAAAAATAAGAAAGTGGAAGCTAGAATCCAACTTAAACGCTCACGAAATCAACACAAAGCGTTTCCAAATTTCGTATCCAAACCAACGCTTGAGGGCGGTACCTCCCATCTCGAAGGGCGTGGCGCTGCAGTGCGTGCAACCAACCAAACTCAACGTGGCCGCATTCGGCTGTGCAAAAAATTCATCACGCAACTTTTCCACAGCATAGTTCATATTCATTTCTTCAACGTGACCGACTTTTTCATTTTTAACAAATTTTAGTGCTCATTAGATCCATAGAAGGATCACATGTTGAAGTGGCATGATGTCCGCTTGGATTGTGTAAACATTAAAGTTCGATTCCGTCCTGAGATCAACTTTTTTATTGTTTTTTTTAAAGACTAAATTCAAATTTTTTTCATTGGTTAAGTTGATGTTAGACCTCCGTCTATATCTGGTTTGTTTAGTAAACTGTTCAGTTAGAGGACACATTGGCATTTGCTGAAGAAACCAACAAGAAATATATTGAAGACGATTTTGAGCATTAGTGACATTCGTAAATAAATTAAGCATGCCTAACTAGCATTTCGATGGTTATTTAGAAAGTGGAAAAAATTGCTTCGTTTTTTTTTTCGATAATTTCAAAAAGTGGAGCTATTTTTCATTGTTAGTTAATCCATGTCAATTACGGTATTATCCGGCTAAATCCTTTTAAAAATCACATCGACAACAAAATTACCCGGTAGCTTTCATTAAAGAAAAACTAAACAATCGCCGAGGAATTAATTATTAGATATTCAAATTTACCATCATTTCCGGTAATATTTTCAAAAGCCTTTGGATAATGACGATGTTATACGTTTACGTGAGACTTCTGAACGTCATTAGAATATAGCTTGATCTGAATAATAAATATTGCATATACTGCTGCAATACATAACTATTTAGACGCATCAAATGATATCAGCATAGCAATATTATATTATTTGCTGATATTATATAAGATTTTGCGTCATATTGCTTACAGTACTTGCCTTCTTTCTTAATACTTCCATTACCAGCATAAACAAAATAACAGCTACAATACCGTACGCTATGAAAGTATTTTATTTTGAAAAGTTGAAAGTGAAACTGCTATTTTTTTTTCCTTTGGCGAGTTGTCTTTATCTTTTCCAACGAAAATATCGTATGCCGTTGAGTAGAATAATTCATCTATCAATCCATAAGAGAATTTTTTGCGATGTTCTTCCACTGACTTATCTCATATATTTTTCATGTAGATCCTCATGATGAAGATTGCCTTTGAAATGTTGAAAGATTTCGTCATTTTGATATCGGTTGAAACTTCTTATAAAGCGACCAGATAATTACGATCTTTTATATTCCTTGTAGAAGTGAAACGTTATGCTTCCTTATATTCAGTAGAGTAGGGATTTTCTGTGAAATACATTCGTATAGAATTATACAATCAATGAGGTGAGCTAATATTATCAAATAGGCAATAGTTGCAAATGTTTTGAAACTTGCAGCTGCAAAATTAATGCATTCGAAATGGAGTATTTTGGAGATAAAATACAGTTAAGTTTATACTTATTAGATTATGCAAATGCGCATTTTTAAAAGGATTCTTGCAGTTTTCCTATCAATTTAGGTGAGAATTTATATATGGAGATTCAGTTCGATGCATTTCTCGAATACACTTTTACACTTTCCTCGCAAAAAATATCATCGAAACAAAAATAACCGAATGATCAATAAAAATATATTAATTCTCTTTTGTTAGCATAGTAGTCGAGTCGACGTTTGATTTCTAAATGATCACCTACTATATGCATTAAGTTTTGCTGCATTTACTATCCCCAGCATGACACTTCAATCTGTGCAACACGCAGACAATCAGACATCAACAGACAATCATCCATGCAACAGCATATCATCACCATATTACATTGGTTAGGCACTTAGCTCGAGAACGTCTCACGATTATGCATAAGCTGCACGAAATGGGTAAGTATTTGAAAATATTCAGCAATAATAATTTACTATGCTCATTAGTTCGAATTAAAAGCATCTCCGAAACGAAATCCCCTACTTTTTACCGAATCTTTGCTATTCTTAATTCGAAATTTCGATGGCACTACTTTTCTAATTGTGCCTCTGAAGATTTGTCAAAAAATAACCTCTACTGCTTTCTACTGCTTAAATCAATTATCTTTTCGAAACCTTCTAAGCTCTCTGTCAAGTTGCGAATGACTGCGAACCCCCTAGACATTTTCGCCCACTCTCTATTGACAAAATTGGCCAATAGCCACTGAAGATGTCCATGTTCTCACTTGCTCACCTAATAACCATTCAAAAATTTAAAAGAAACCATTCCACAGTTCAAGGAAACACAAACGTCATTATAGTGTAAATCGACGAAAATTTTTTCCCGTTTTTAGGAATCGGCGAAGTGAGAATCGACAAAATCAATCAGCGGGTTTCACTTTTGAAAGTGCAATAATAATTTCGATGAAATGCAACTCAAATTTGAATGAGAAATCAGGCTTTCAATTGTGAGTGGAAATGAAGATAGTGCCAAAAGTATTATTCCGCCCTTTTTGTTAACTTTGTTTGTGTGTGTGTGTGTGTTTTAATTTTGAGAAATATTTTGTTATTTTGTTCTTTCTGGCATAAGCAACGGTGGAGAAAAATTCTTTTAGTAGTATTTTTTTTTATTCTGTCGGAATACTAGTAATAAAGCATAATTAAACTTCTTTATTCAACGACGAATACGATTTGGATCAAGATGTTTCTTCAATTCATTGAAGAGCAACTTAAAACGTTCAATTCATTCCATGTACTTGATGAATATTGCTAAAACAATTTAAAACAAAGAAATAAACGAATCGGATGTACACCAACGAAGTGAATACCATTGTACAGCGATGAATTTTTATGAATATGGAGCAATCTTTTTTTTTCAAAGAAAAATTTATCGGCTAATTTAAACACAGCAATACTCTATTAGCGTTGTTAGCCGAGAGCGCTTTTCGTCTCATGTTGTGTAATTTATGCGGAAATGCCTTACGTTTGCTCTCTCAATTGACTAATTGTCATTGTTTATCATTGTGGTTGTGTGGCCTAAATGCCGCATTCATGCACATTTTGTGCTTTTTTCTTCTGTTGAAAAAAATTGTTTTTTTTTTTGCATGCGTCAGCTTAAAATGCAGACGATAAAATCTCTGAACATATATAAATAGCTTTCTTCTATCAATTGCCATTCAACTATCAATATAGATCTATCTTTGATATAAATGTACTAAACGCATTGATCAGTCAATAAATTTGTTAGTTAGCTATTTAATTCGATCACTTCATTAACATGAGAAATATTTCTGAAAAAAATAGATCGATCGAATTAATCGGAACGAATCAACTCGAATAATACGAAAATATTCGAACGAATCAAACTGCAATGAAAGTGTATTTCGATTGATTTTGTTGCTCCCATAATGCTCATTCAGCAAAATAATGTGATTTGCAGAAAGTTTTTTCTTAGAAATTTTCAAAAATAAATTTTCCATTCTCATTTTATTGTTCAAACGCGGAAATGTTCGTATATTCTCGACGCTTTTAATAGTTTTTTTTTCTTTGTTATTTTTCCGCCATTGAAGATTTTTTTTGGTCACATTAAATACGCTTATCGTTTTTTATTAGAGATGTATTATGTGACAATTATAGAGGATTAATTATTATTGAAATGTTGAAGAATAATGACTTAGATGATTATCTAGCAATAGCGAAATGAAGATCTAAATAGATATTAATAAAAAATTTTTCAACGTTTTTGCTACAGCGATAAGTGAGTTAATTTATAAAACTGTAGATGTAAGCATAAATAATTTTGAGGGCTTGTTTCTGATTATTGTATCGTAAAGAAAAACAAGAAAATCTCCATTTTTTCTTCACTTCTCTAATTCAAAAAAAAGGTTTTAAAAAAGAATGGAGAAGCGCCAGAATAGTTGGCACAATATGCATTTTTTGCATTTCACTAACCTGAATAATTTGTGCCATAATTTGCCAACAAATGAAAAAGTTCGAGCCGTTTGGCTCCAAATGAAAGACTTCCACAAAATAAGTGCGTTTTAAATGGTGTGATTGATTTGAAAGACAAGAATAACCTATGTAAAATGCATGGAGATTTTTTAGCATATTTAAATATTCAAATTTTCATCAGAAGTTTGGTTGATCGATGCAGAAAACAATGCATGAGCTCACTCTACAGTATGAATTATTCTTATCGAATTTTGTGACTCTACCATCATTGCTTCTTGAGTTGAAATAAACAAAAAGGCAGACGGACAGACAGACATACATGTGCAGACGCACAACGACAACACTACCACGAGACACCTTATAAATGCGAAATGCAAATTTTGAAAATCGCATAAATGAACCCCATTCATCAAGCAACACGATAAAAATTAACTAAAAAATATCCTAACAAGATAAAAGAGCTCGTGTTTTCCTAACAAGATAAAAAGAAAAGGCGCGACAACGATTGGTATTTATCATCTAATACGCTGTCCAAATCGACTTCACTGAAAGAATATCGCATTCTATTTAAATTCTCAAATGATTTCCATTGTCGATGTAGTAATCAAATATACCGTGGATGGTGTAGTCCGTTGTAGGATATTACATAGTTGTGGCCTGAATGGGATGGGGGAAGGGTGGAAGAGGGGTTGAAGTGACTGGGCGATGAGGATTCGTAAATGGGTGAGCTGAAGTTTGAAGCTGAAATGAACACATCCTTTGCATTCATTTAATAGTATATAACGTGAAGTTGTCATAAGTTGCAAAATAAAGATATATCAATTCAACCAACGTGAATGGAACGTTAATATTTTAGAATTCAATAACGAGTGATGTGCTTTTTAAATAAACGGCCCGCACAATTTGGAAAACAATATAGATATTCCATCAAGAAGTGATCATTTCATGCGAGAATGAATGATATAAAAAATGTAGATTAAATTTGCATTAATTTCTCCGTTCCTTCAACAAATGATTACTGTAAGATTGGTTTTTTATGTTCCAAGTCCATTTGTCGCCTTCAATAGGATCATAGAGGATTTGACATGAGTGGTTGATCGTATTGGATAAGTTTCCCTTCAAATAATAGATGTATATGAAAAGATAAAAAATTTAAAATCAATGGGAAATATTTTCAGCATATAAGCGAGAAAGAAGGGAAAAAACCTCTCAANGACGATCACATTATTCGTTTTTTCTCGTTATTTAAACATGGGACGCCCTCATCGATGCGCATTTTTATATTCAATGTGAAACATTGTGTTGATCAATCACTTATCTTTGCCATGAGATGGAATTATTGCATTCATTTCAACGAAAACTTGTGAAGTTCCATCGTTTAGAATATCAAAATGGACATTAAATTGCATTGTAATGAAATAAACTGAGATGAATTAATTATTTATTGTGCGGAAACAATAGGGAAAAAAACCAAACACAGCGCTTTTGTGCTTCTTTGCGGACTTATCTTGCCGGATGACTGATTCCCTTCTATTTAGTATTGTTACTGGGTCCGTCGTTTAAACGGTGGTACTTCCACGTTCGATCACGAGAACTCTTTTGCCCAAGCTTCTTCGGGAAACTACTACTGTAATTTGAAAATCCGCTTCCTTTGAATCGTTAACTAGCTTCAGATCGTTTCTGATTTCTTCGTGTGTCCTTTTGAAACCATTGAGATAACAGAATTGTAAGAGATGAAGGTGTCAACTTTACAGCGTCAACTTTGCCTATCAAACTGAGTGCCTTTATTTGAGACAAGAATGCAGACGACAGTGATGGAAGCATCCCGCCCTTCAGAATGCCAAATTTCACATAGCTGAACTGGTCATTTGCGTACGTTCAGACAGAAAATTTTTCGAACAGACGTTTTATTGCTGCTTCGGAATAATAGTATCGTCGGTATTGGTAATAGATAATCAAACAGGAGACACAAGTTTCCAGCTGTCAGTAACGCTATAAATAAAACCACTAAACCCAAAATCTGCCGTGATAACGAAAATAGTTTTAAAGTAAGATCGGGCTGTTCACTGCCGACAATGGAGCACAGTTGACTGTCAAAATATTGCTGGAAAAATTTTGATGAACAAGACAAAAGTGAAACAGGTAAAGAGCGCTTTTTTTTCACCAACGCTTTCTTATGCTTTAATAATTTTGCTCCTTTTAAAGCACTTTGAAATAATTCGATTAAATAGTAAACAGAGTTTTAGAATAACAAGGAACTTTCCAAATTTTTAAATGCCGGAAGATGATAACATTTGGGATCGGGTGCTGCGTTTGAGTTGAGATAGGATGACATTTGATATATAGGATCGGTACTCAGCAATTTTAGATTTGATTTAAGATGATATCGATCATTTTCACTGAATAATTGCATAAACTGTGGTCGTCAAATTTCAATTTATCTCCGCATCAATTGTTTTGTACCTCAATTCAGGGGCAATAGTGTTCCATTTGCAACGTTTATTTTACAGTTTTAAATAACTATATGTGATCATTCAAAAAATTATTTCTGTAAGGATGGAATAGATACAAAACATAGCGATATCACTAATGGAGTGAGGGCTGCATTTAGTGGTGGCAAGAATTTACGAGACAGAAGCAGAAAAAAAAACATGTTTGTAGGTGAAGAAAGATGAGAATACGAATATACCGTATTGTTTGTTTTAGTTATGCAAGGTTCAAATATGCTGATAGTGTATGAAGTTTCTGAGTTAGGGCTCTCTAAAGATATTTTTGTGCATTTCCGCATTGTATCACTCCAAACCTTCAATCAGCGGTTCCCACATGTTCAGACCTTACCCGTGCCAATAATGGTGTGAACAGAAAAATACTGTTTTTGAGATGTCGCCTGCTACATATTTCAATTTTGCTAACTTATTTACTCATATAAGCATGCAATTGAGCATATCTGTAACGGATCTTTTTGTCTTTTGTGCAAATCTTTATTTATAATCACATATCATGGACTTTCTTGTGCACAAAAAGTGACAATACCCACTTTGGAGAAAATATATTTAAAATATGACGGTCGTAATTGGATACTGACCATAGTCCTCGGCTTAAAATGATATCAGTGCTTTTAGAGCAGGAACCTTTTTCTCATTGTTCCGTCTCTTTTCTGATGGAAGAGGCCTTCGACAGGTGCTGATCCTTTCATTAGGCTGTAGTCAGAGGCAAGGTAGACACCATCTGTGGGAAATATGAACTGATATTTTCAGTTGGGAGTTGACGGATTCCCAAAAATTCCATCGTATTGCATCTGCTGCCTTCTTTGTTTCGCCACTCAATTTTCCTGCAATGTACTTATTTGTTCACAGAAATGTCTGAACACGGTTTATAGTTGAAACAGTCGAAAAATGATCTTGCAACGACATTTCAATTCCTGTCGAATTTCGCAGCATACGACAGATTCGACATTGTGTATTCTTGCTTTTGCTGAGTCTGGAAGGAAGTAGTTTTGTTGTGATGATGGGTGCTGACGTGATGTTGCACTTTACTTTTTTGTTCTATACTTCCATCAAAAAGAAAGGGGGAAGTCGATTCGTAGAGGAGTCGACTCCATCTCCCTCCCTTTCTTTTTGAATTTCTTGTAGGAGGAATGCCGCGTAAATATCTTCGCATACTGCTTCAGCCGCTTTTTCGCTGCACGTCGATCCCAGAAGTAGAATGGATTCGATCCCAGAACTGAGCTCGAGCTTCACTTTAAGCTTCGACAAACTTTTCTCAGAATGTCAGGCACTTTTTTGCTGCATTGACGGAACAGAACGTTCTCATGAGGTCAATGATGATCATTTGAGAGTGGGAGGCTTCTTCCACATTCGCTGTTTTGATTTGAGCGTTTGGCTGTATTGTAGAAATAATTTCTTGCTTTTTAAGAGCGTCTCACCTTCTCTCCAACATAGCCATCTTGTAGGCATCTCTCCCCCCACTCTTTCAGAACGGTCACATGGATGTTCGAGGATAACTGCTAATGAACACGGTCAGAACGATGATGTTCTTTTGAAGTTAAGTTGTCTTCTAAATTAGGAAACGGAACTTACTGAGGGAATGAATAATGCTGAAATAAATGCATGCCTCACCAGTTTTTTGGCGCTTTCCCCACTTTTTTCGTTACGATCTGTATAGTGTCTGCACTTCCGCTGTAGTTGCTCCTCGTCATACTTTAATGATGCTTCTTTCCATGCATTCACTCTTTGCTGTGGTAGTTTTTTTTGTGGCTGATGTTTGCTGCATCAATTTGTACTTTCAGTGTTTGTACGTGAAATGCGTGGGCGTGGGGGATGGCGTCGCGGTGGTGGACCTGGACCGATGTTTCACGGTGGGCCGGGGCCATATCCGCCTCCTCCGTCAGGACCAGTCTACGCCTGTTGGCCTGCTCCATTCGATCTTAATCTTTGCGAGGCTAGTTTCCCGAGAGCCAAAGATATTCTTTTAGGCTATAAGCAAACGGCATCAAGAGATTATGCCCACAAGTGCTGAGCAAACTGCAATTGTGAATCTCGTCAACAAAGTTAAAGCAGCATTGCAAAAAATAGCCTCTACTCCGGATCAGAATGCTTCTATAGTAAGTTCGCCTAGAAGTGTTTCTCACATTTATCTTTGGATTTGTGTAATAGTATTTCAAGTTCTTGACTTAGCGATCCCCCGGAAAACCAGGATTGAATTTTCCGGATTTATATTCCCGCTTTCTGTGTTGTACGATAGAGGAGCATGTCTGCATATACTCTTTACGGAAGTTGATGTAGGATGTGTATAAAAGATCATAGATAAGCGATTTTATTTATTTTGGTTTAGGCACTGGAGGAGTATCGGGAAGTTGGTTCGTTCAGGAAAGATACTATGTTAGCTGGACACAACGTTGCGGATATTGTCGTCGTCTTCAGATCGCTTCCAACTTGTGCGCTTATTTAAATACCATTTTTTTAAATTTCTGGTTCGGTTAACATTCGGCTGTGTATTGCTTCATTAGTATTGCAACTTATTATGAGTGTGTTGCGCTTTGTCTGTAGATTTTTCCGCATCATTATATTCGCGCATAACAAATAATTTGCGCGAATTGATACACGCTAATAATGTTGATGTTATAACGCCCGATTTTGGTTTAGTTTGAAGCAACAGATCGGGAGGGAGGGGAAGGGAGCGGGCAAGTTATTCTCTTTGGTCTCCAGGATTGTTTATGGGATAAGAAGATAAAAGGTTTAAGTCGCCTGTCTTATATGTTTAGGTTTTGAGATCTTATGATACTTACTATGAATTTCACATGCATGCATGTTAGTATTCAATACTCGATTTGTTAGCTGTTTTAAATGACTCAGGGTGGGTGGTTACTGGTTGAGCTCTCTGTTGCAATAAACAAGTGATTGAATGTTTAATGCTGCAGTGCTGCTAGCTGTTAAACAAAATGATCCAGTCAAATTACTGTTGCAATTTAATATTAAGGTGTTAGGTATCGTTTGTGATTACAAATGTTTATCTAACAAAACTCTACCTTTCGGGGAGATTTTATAAAACTTCGAAATTTTTATAATATTTTGCAGTTGTTAGAAAACTTGCATAGAATATTATTTCTTTCACTCAAATAAAGTAAAGCAAAGCAAAGAAACGATAGCCAAATTTAGTAAGGAATATCTCTTTACAGTTGAAGCTGTATCGGCTTTGGGACAAAAGATCGTCGAGGACCTTAAAGCGAATGATAAAGAAGGTTGGTATGATTTGATTGTAATGATTGTTTCTCACAGGACAGTTAAAATATCATAGCTGATTTCCATAGTAAATGGAATTGCCTCCTCAAAAAGTATTATGTGCTGTGCGTCGTAGTTTACTTCCTATGAATTTCATGCTTTATAATGGCTGATTTATTGGATTCTTGTTGCATTTGATCGTCGTGCTTAGTTATTGCTCGTGCCTAGCTCTTTGATTTTGATTTTTGATTTTTTATTTTTTATTTTTTGAGTGATTGTTCTTTAGATCCACAAATATTCAGTTTCGTACTTTTGCTTATGCAATTCTTAAATTTCCATGCTCTAGGCAGTGTTTTTTTTTTCAACGAAATCATTTTTTAGAGAAGAGGCGAATTTAAAATGGCTAATTTCTTGCAACAATGACAACCGTTTGCTCACCTTCGATCCAATAGGCTTTAGGGGTGAAGCATAACGTTTACAAGTCAGGAGAAGGGATTAGACAAAGCGGAAGGTTCAGGATATAGGTGCTAGGAAAATGTATTAGCCGATTCTGGTTTCGTGACTGCTGCTATTGCTGCAGGGAGCATCACAGCTGACATCGCTTTCACACGTCCTCCCTCTCGTGGTATACATTTTTCTAGTTTCAAAACGTTTTGCTTACGGTTAGTTTCGCTCTGGGTTTTCAGTTAGTTATAGAGAAGCTAAATAAGTGTCGCTTAATTTTTTTACATTGGCATTTAACAATTTTGAGCTTTGCTTATATCATAAGAATTTTTCAATTTATGCACATTTTTGACATGCTGCATTGTTGAGCAAATCGCACTTATTGAGTGTCATGAGTGATGCTGCCACAGGGCTTTAATCTCGTTACCTGAAGCACTTTTTTATTTTTCTCTTTATTACTCTGTGTTTGTTTATGTTTATCGAAAGTGGTACCGTGAAGTTTTGAGTAAGATTTCAACAAATCGGATGGTTTCAACTTGATATGTGAAGCAGAAATGTGAGAGAACGAGTTCATATAGTCTTCGAGGTGCACATAGTTTCTATTTTAATTTTGACATGCATGCATTTTTTGCACATGAGCCATGTAACATTTGATCAATGCCATGTGGGTGCCGATTTTTTTTTTCTTGCAAGAAGGGTTTTTCGAGATTCAGGAAACAAGGAGGAGAAAATCCGAAGTTGCTAAGAGTACGGGGAGCGTGAAAAGGGGAAGAGATTCTTAGTTGAAAATCTCAAAAATCGTAGAGCTTCTTTCTTTCTGAAAAATCAATAGCAATGGTTTCCGAGAAGAAAAGGGTTTGTTAGAGCGATGACGTCACAATCGTAGAGTGCAGGTGTCCTTTATCGTTTCACGTCATTTCATAGCACAATGTGCTTTTGCTACGTTTAGCTGCTGGCTATTATTTTCATAATCCTTTAAGGTATCGGCGATTTTTTCTCTATCGTATGCTTTTTATCTGATGGTTATGACCACCGTGATGTGGTGGTATCGGGTTTGCGGTCCTGGAGATATTGCTTTTATTCATCCTTCTTTTTTCATTCTCTACCTTTTCCCACCCTTCTGCTTTCTATCATCGAGTTCCCACATCACTTTGCTTCCATTATTTTCTTTCTTCAAATTTTGCGTCTTTCCTTTCCTTCTTTTCAATGAGGCTAATACACCTCATGTCTGTCACCTAGCGCATTTTATGTCTTGCAGTGATCTGCTTATAAATTTGTGGTTGAAAGTTATGATATTGGAAGTCCATTTTTTCAGTATACAGTTGTTTGTCACGCGACTTTGGCTGTGAAATCACTGGTCCGAAGGCTTCGATACGCATTTTGGTTACGACGCTTCCATCGAACGCCAAACATCTCGATCCGGATTTGCACTGTTAGGCTTGGAGATGTCATTTGTTATTGCCAATGTATTCAGATATGAACAGATCCCCTTATTCCATGCTTGAATAATCATTTATGGAGTGGATAATGATATGAGTGGTGAAAGCATTCTCCACCTTGCGATTTTGACACAAGAATTTGGGGCTTTCCATTATTTAATGCTCCAATTTGAAGCAAGAAATAACATTTTCATGGTTAAAAAAACTGGCAAACGGTATAACAGGTAACGCCGGATGTGTTTTTGACTATTTTGAGGACAGTCCAGTCTGGGAAAGCGCTTTTTTCCTTTAAAAAAATTAGCGTCAGTTCGTTCTGGAACATTTAAACCCTCCCTTTTTTCAGTGAAAGAGACAATTATGATGGCACATATGGCCGCCCTTCGACATGCGCGATGGTTCGAAGAAAATGCGGCCACTCCAACAATCAGAGTAAATATGTGCTCCTCTCTTGCAACTTTTTGTTTTTCTTATAATTTTGACCATTGATTCAATTGCATATCCTTGAAGCATCGTACGCCTCCGCTAGCTTCAATTTCCTATACCTTTCCCTACAAAGCTGCGATTGCAAAAAGTGGCGTATAATGGGAGGATTGTTTTAGTTGAAGCTGAAGAGACGAAGATGCCGTAGATGATGAAGTGTTGATCGCAGTATGGCTTTTAGCAGAGGAGGCGTTCATCACTATTTCCCTACTTTATCTTTTTCATCAGTTATTTTTCTATGGAGTAATATATAACCAGTCTAAGTGAGCCATGAAGATATTTATTGTTAGCACTAGCATCTAGCTGAAAAGGTTTCTAATTTTATTATTCATTCTTACCAGATATCAATCTTTTATTGATATTTTTAACGTTTGCTTCTAAACATATAAATCGTTGTTCCCCAGTAGCTTGTTCTTTGTTGAATTTTCAATTTTCAGAGTCTTATTCGTATAATGAAGGATATCAGAAACCGTTTCGAGCAGCTCACTCCTCTTTCGGTTTGGATCATCGAACGTCTTGTAAGCACTAGGCTCATATCTTTTATGCTTTTTTGTTGCACTTGAATTTTCACCAAATGATTATTTTTTAAGTTAGGCAAAAGTTTCAATAATATGATAACTGTTTGTCGCATTACTCTCTTATCTACGACGTGGGGGAGGGGACAGATACACAACGTCGACGGGTATGGGAACGAAAAAAGAAGGTTTAAATAGCAGATACGTGAGGTTGTTTTCGTCAGACGTGGTAAGGCTTCGTCTTCAATCAGAAGCGATCTATATATCATGATGGCTTAACCAAACCGGTTAGCTAGTATTACGCGTCACCGGAATAGAAGAAAGATATACTGTTATCTAATAAACCTCTTCAGTTAATTTCTGATGGGGAACCCGAGCTGTTGCTATTCTGATTAGAGCGTCGGATATAAGGAACGCTGGTTTAGATCCCACTTGCGAATAAAATTTGTTTTTTTCGCATGTTATGTGCACGTTTCTTAATTTCAGTTTCCTAATATAAGTCAAGTAATAGTTATGCCATTTGCTTTGATCTGTTGAAGTATTTGCTTTCATTTTGTTTACATTTCTTTTGTTTTTTCCCCGCCAAGGAAGGATGAAGAAGTTCTGAGAGTGCAGTTCGGTAAACAAAGAATGGACAGAGGTGGTTACCACTTGTCTAGGTTTATGTTTGTCGCATGAGAATGAATGCGAATATTTCTTGCTCATGTGATATAATTGACGGAGTGCAGTTTAGTGTGATTTCTCAACTGGTTGACTGTTGTTGACGAGGGACGGGAAGACTGTTTTTAAGGAATCTGGTTAGGACAGAGATCATGAAAGCGTTCATGATTTCGTCTAAAAAACAAAAACTCACTTCCGGCGTGTTGTTTATGTTTACATATTACGTTAATAGTTTCTTATTCCACCAACCACGATTAGCAGCGATCATTTTTCACCGTCGAGTTCGCAAGAGCTGAATCGGTTGTGTATCGTTACTCACTCTTCTAGAAATATGAGCTACAGATGTGAAAGGAAGAAACATCCCTCACGGCAGTTTTGCTACTAAGACACATTTTTATTATACTAGTGGTGCTGATCATATAATGAATGGTGTGGAAAGAACTGTTTTCAGAGTCATTACGCCGTAATGAACACAACTTCGCAGAAGCCGCTGACAGTGAGCCAAGCATTCCGGCGGTTCTTCCAACTTATCGCTGCCGGATTCTTACTTCCTACGTCGATCGCCGTTGGAGATCCTTGTGAACGTAATCGACGTATACATCAGTCGCTTACTTATGAACAAATGGTTAGCGATTTGCTTGTTCTGCAAGTAAAAAAGGAGAACAGAGGCAATAAAAATGTATCATCCTCCTCACTTTTCCTGATAATGGTGAGGCGAATAGAACAGAAGGTATTTAAAAGCTGTGAGTTAAAGAGGAGGAAGAGGAGGAGGGATGGGATGGTGTAGGGAGGGAGGAAAAAATTGTCGCAAGGTTTGTGCGACAGGAATGCTTCATCGAATGAGAGACATTGAAGCACCAGCGCTTGTTGATTTAACCGGTTTTTTTCTTGCGGTAGACGTGGGCGACCTTTTTCTGGAAACAAATAGAATCCCCATCTCAGAGAAGTTTTTGATCTTTTTCTACCACAATAATACAGTAATTCGTGATGCAAATGTTTTTACTGTTCATTGAGCAGTTATTTCGGAGTTGCGGAATTTGTTGTAGTTGAACAACTGCATGCGTCCAACGACTCATTAATCAGGATCACGTTCCTTTTGTTAAATAGACATTTCATTTGCAGGACCAGCTGTGTAGCGCAGCGCAGACATTGCTTAGAATAATCTGCCACGGTGGCTACAAGCATGTGCTTGGGTTGGAGACATCGAAATCGGGTAACTTTTTCTCTTTTTTTTTTCATTTTAACATGAAGCATATATTTGGGAAAACAGGGACACTGCTTGCATTCTTTTAGGGAGAGGGAAGGAGTTGAACTACGAAGGCTCGAATGACTGGTATAGCCTTTTGGGTTTGTTGTTAGATTGTCTGTCCAGCGAGCAAGGTGCTGCATCATATCTTTTTTTTTTTGTCTGGAGTCGTAGTAAAACCACTTTAAAGAGCAATAACTAATCAGTGATGGGAACATGCTTAGGAATTTCACTTCGTAAGAGGCTAAGTTTAAATTTGCCACAGACAGTGGTATTGAACCAGTTTCATCCGGTTATAGTGCTACTTCTGTCGGGAAGAGGTTTGTTATATACTGTGTTAATCGTTTGTATTTTGCGTTGATCTTAAAACGCTTCTGCATCAGTTCTTATAACGGCATGAACTCTTCGCAGCCAGCATCTTTGCTAACTACTTGCATTGTTGTTAATTATGACATTAGAGTTCGCTACATAATTTTCGTTGCAATTGGAAATTTGGAAGCGCTCTAGAAAAGATTTCATCAAACTAGTTGCAGAGGCATATTTCTTACCATTATTTCCCATAAGGGAGGGCATGCGAATCTCTCCCGCTCTCCCGTACCCTCCCAGTTTGCGTTGATGATACAGTTGCCACTTTGAGACATATTGAGGTGCATGTAACGATTGCTGTCTATGCAACAAATTATCATTATTTAATGATTATAGGCCTTGTGACCGAAGTGACCTTCTGGGGAGATGTGATCGTAACTCCACTGAAAGCTGCTTATACTGAAAAAGCATTGGAGCCTATGTATGAGGACGATCCGAAGAACAAGGCAAATACGGACAAAGTAGATGGCATGGATACACACAGTTGAATCATCGATGAGTTAATGGTTAAATGGAATACATGCACACAATTGTGCTGTCGCTTTGCTGTCTGATTGTACTCTAATTCGAAATTGGCCTCTTGTAAACTTCTTGGGAGCTTGTGGCTTGTCGAAAACTTACTTCTGGGAATAAGAGAGGAGGTGTTTAAAGGTATGCCACATTGACTGGAAGCAGATTTCTTTTCATGTCTCCGCTGTGATCGTTGCTTCTGTCTTTTGATGTTGTTGAGATGTGGTGACGTTGTCGTAGGAGGCATAGAGGTAAAGAGAGCTTTTTTTGGAAGAGATGTGAGAATTAAAGAGTTCTGGTATCGTAGAGATGTGAGAATTAAAGAGTTCTGGTATCATAGTCCGATGAACAACTATGACCCCACAGTTCTCCTCTCACTTACTTGAAGTACACTTTTCTTATGTTTTCATCACTCATTGTTATGAACAATAAATTGTTGTGAAAGTCTTGTTGCAACATTAAAAGAATCCGAAGGTGTTTAATGGCGTTGATCATGTTGCATTTATTTTAGTGTTGGCAAGATGAGTATATCAATGGTATCTCGCTGTATACAAGTGATAGCGAAATTGAATGACGTGTGTGAGGACGTAGTCCATCAGAGGTGTTTCATTGTACGTAGGTGGCCTTTACGCACAACGAATACCAAAACGGGCCGCTTACATACAACGAGTCATGTTTTGCCCCACCTCGCCTGGTTTAGCGTTGAAGGGTTCTCAGATTCCACCTCTTTAGAGGTCCGGCCAGGTGCTACGGAATCTGGCAACAAGTCGTTTTTAGTAAGCCTTAAGAAATCAACGGCAGTAAAAGGAGCGACAACACGATGGCAGGGGACATGGCTGCGGCAGAACTGCGGCCACTTCCGCGCCAACCAGCTAGAAGCACATTGATTGCCTGTAAGCCAATACGCTGTCCTTTTATAGGCGCCGACCTTTGCCTCAAGGAGTTTGTAGGGAATTTGCTTTAGCCCATGATCGTCACTTTGCTTTGCACGAAAGGAGTTGATATTCGATTTAGATTACCCCTCGCATGCGTTCCGGGTGCAATACATCGATGCTTTCATAATCCGAGCCTTAAAATGTTTGCGATTTTCTAATTAGGAAGTGTATATTTGAGGGCAAATGGACAGTATATAATTGTAGATGGTAGTATGTGAAATAGTGGAAAGAGGTGCGCTGCGAATTCGGAGATGAGCATATACATGAAGTGGGAGTATGTTGCACATATCGTAATTCACTTATTTCGAATGTTTTGGCACTTCTATAACGGCAAATTCAGTCATTAACAGCTCACAAGCTTGATAAACATTCGGTTGTTTCGATCACCGGGATCTTTACCCCTGAGAAAAAGAAAAACGTATATAT
>QEWY01000484.1:1719467-1973353 GCA_006503575.1 Baylisascaris schroederi | reverse complement strand
GGCTATGGGAGAGGCCTATATTAACTAATATGATAAACTATTCATTCATTTCCAATGGTTTGAAAGCGTTGAATGATAGATATAGAAGTGTACTGATGTTGAGGGATGTTATGTTAAAATATGCTTTGTAAATTGCTTTATAAATTCTAAGTATATATGACTGCGGAAATTTTTATAGAGACATGGTGATAGACATTGAGACAACGAATGATAAATTATATGCCTCAATATGCAAGCATAAAAGTCGTCGGAACGATAGTTAATGTTACATATCAAGGTCAATGGCTAGCTAATAAGTGGTGCTCAAAGTTTATAGAGCAAAAACACGCACGAATAAAGAAATTTTATTTCATATATCTTGCGAATAAGTACAATAGACAAACGGATTGTCTTTGGAAAAGAAGCGATCAATATTGATAATTTCTGGTTGGCTATTGCTGAAATTCATGCTAAGTTTAGAGTCGAATTTTTTCAAATTTCTTAATAGAAACTTCGTCCACTGATAGAAATTTTCGTAATTGCAAGCATAAAAATTTCAGTAACTGGTATCTTCTAGCCGTTGTGCATCTGATTTTTACCCGGGAATGTTCTGTGAAATCAGTCAGTCTTTTACACTTTTTTTTGTTCAGGACAGCAGGAATACTATCATAGGATGCCACAATTTGAGCTAAATGAATCAATTACTAGCGCCCTGAATTTAATGCAGAAATGAGGAGAATTTATATCGAGATTGAACGCGAGTTTCAACAGTGGTCTTTCAGTGGTGATTGCTCACGATGCCTGCACACTGGATATATTGCTGTGGAAATTTATGTGGTTAAAGATGATTAAAACGAAGTTCAGAAAGGAGGATAGTGATGAGTTTAAGATGCAATCTCAGCCAACATTCGTCTAATAAGCAGTTCCAAAACTGTGAGGATATCACTTTAGAAATTGGGATTACTTGAATGAAGAAGGGAGGGGTGCGTAATAACCAGTTTATGACCTTGGCTACCTCGCGCTTTATGAACCCCCCCCCATGAAAAATTGTTCTCTACAGATGTAACGCTACAAGCAAACTCATCTGCATCATTTATACAATAGTGACACGTGCATCGTCGTCGAATGCGCATCTCGATTGTTCTTGATAGGTGTCAGCTATCTGACGCATATTTTCGGGGTTATATCCGATTGAGCGAGCGCAGTGAGGTGGTACACGTGGTGGAGGTGAGGTACTGTGAAGTTGTTCGAGTGGAATAAACTGTCGACGACTGGCAATACTTGCCACTGCACTCATACAGCTGCCAGTAATGCAAGCTGCTAATGCAACATTTGGCATTGTCGTTAGTGCACCACCACATGATGCAATTTCTGAAGCCAGTGAACTGTCACTATTCAATCGATGCTCGTCAGCACGCAACGATTTCGATGATCTCCTAGCGATGGTGCTATTATCCTGAAATTCGACAACAGTATCCCAATTTCGGGTTGTCTCCATTTTTCATTTTTTCGCCATAAATTTTATAGATGGAAAATTCTCATAAAGGTTGACCTCTGTTCATGTATAGACACGTGTCTGTTTGCTTATATGTCTGACATTTGTCAGTTCAGAAGTATAGAGCAATGTTTTTGACGCTAAATCAGCTTGATTCATGAGATCTACATTCAAAGAGGGTTTTAATTCAGGCTGTTCGCTGAACTGTTCTTTTCGTTATCTCGTTTTTATGCGTTTTTGCAAATTCGCTTTGTAAAGATGCTGCGTTTATTGTATTTTTGAACTCATTTTTAATTCGCGTTGATCTATCGAATTGCAAAAAATTACAGAAATTCAAAGATGAAAAACTTGGGTGCATTTTACGCTGGTCGGAATTTTTCGTCTCACATCGGAATGGTTGCAGAGAATGGATCCTTTGTTGACGTGATCACGTTAATTAGAATATGGAAGCATGACTTCGTATACGCTAATTTATTAATGGCCTATGAAAGTGTTTATTCTGGTGACGAGGATGCAGAAGTGCATAAGTTTTTCAACTTTTTCGGCAAAGTTGTTCTTCAGCTTAACGTAGGCTATCCATGTTAGCACAAAGAGACTTCCATTGCGGTTCATTCTTTGGTGTAGGGATTCACCGAAAGATGCATTTGTGCACTAGCCAGTCCGCACTAATGGATTGGCGTTAACAAGAAGCAGTGAACTTTGTTACTGGTGCTTTAAAAATGTAAAATATGGCAATAGATTAGTGGTGCCTATGATTGTGAGCACAATATTTTGATGTAACATTAGATAAAGAGATTTAATGGGATAAAAGAAGATTAGAAGGTGATAAGCTTATGTTACCTAGCCGAATCACAAGTTTTGATTGTCTAAAGCAGGAAATATATCTAAGTAGATGAATTCATCATTTGCGATATGAAAAATTTTTGAGATTTTTTCTTTATTCTATAAGGATGCCAAAAAATTAATAGTCAAGGAATTGAATTCAATACCTGAAAGCTTTATAACATAATACCTGTAAAGAAACGGTGGAAATTTTTGGCCTCTTGGATGCCGCATGAAAACTATCACTTAGTGCAACGCCAAGCATCGACCATGCACTTGCTGCATGTGGATACGCCCTTACGCATTCCTGAAATTGGATTTGCGAGAACATTGTGCAGTTCTATTCTTTGTGATACTGCAAACGAGTGCACTTTATTTCCGATCATTTTCGAGCATATGCGCACTGATTATATTCCTCAAGGCATGATTTCTGTCCATTAATTCTCGACATTTCTTCGGCCATTTAACGGAGCCACTCTCTAAGGCGTATGGTTACGGCGAGTTTTAAACAGAAATTTCGGTGATTTTTCGCTCAGTTATGAGAAACACATTTGATTATATGAGAAATACGCATATATTCTGAGACAATCTTTGAAACTGAGCACGGAAATCAAAGAACTTCCATTACACTGACGATTTCAACATTCACTATAATATTTACATATGCTTCAATGTTGTGAGAGTGGTAGTAAGATTTTAGTTTATGCACTTATAATAAGATGACTGGATCAAAATGATTGAAAAACCAATTTTCGGTTGTATTTATATGTGTCAAATTTCAACGTTTGAGGCAAAATAACTTCTGTTAGAACTTATGAAGATGAATGGAATTTGGCATAATTATTGCTTGGTGGAATATCATGGAGGAGTTAATTAGAGGGTTGGATTGGTGTGGCTTTTCATGAAAAATGGCAGTGTAATGTTCAGGAAAATTTCTAGATAGTTTTTTCCACTCTTGTAGATTTTTATCAGACATGGGCATATTTTTAGAGGTTTGGAGCTCACGTTTTAGCTTGTCAATGATGGTCCATGAAATTAATCCAAAACACATAGATTAGTCAACGAGATCGCTAATATTCAAACAGGAAAATTGTTCAGTTTCTATGGCATATCAAAGAAAACGGAACTTCTCGGTGCTAAATGAACTTATCGCTGAAAAAAATTTATAAAATTTCTCAAAAATGGCCTACAAAGTCAAATTTTTGAGGAAATATACATCTATCGATTGATGCGGAGAGATTATTCACCATCAACGGGGGAATTCGTCCCCTTATCTTATGTCAGCCCAAGAATCCTGAATTTTGCTGACTTTTTCTAGTAGGCTTGCAATTTGCCAAATAAATTTTCTCCATTCGTAGTTTTATTATGCATCCATCAATCAACCCAGGTCTAGTTGGCATTTTTTGCCCAAGGTCCTATCTGCCCGATCGTGGAACTACTAAAAGGTAGAAATCAAGAAAGTGAATGGCAGTTTAATCTAGTGGAATGAGATGAATACTATTCGACATGGAACAATGTGCCCCTTCTTGTGACACATGAAAATGTGGAATATAGATATGGACTGTACGGATGCCATTATGAGAGAGGCGTCGTGCGACGCGATAAGCAATCTCTCTCGCAGATGCAGAAGCTCTTTTCATGCCCGCGGGGCCCGCGATGAGTTTTTAACTTCTGGAAATTCCCTCACTACGTGATATTTGGAGCCCTCGCGAGGAGTCGGGAGTTAGAAAACGCATGCTTTTATCCGAAGGCTATCTTTTCATTGTTCATGATATGGCGCTATATCGTGTTCCCATAAAGCCGCGATGGATTAGTAATTTTTGAAAACTATTGCGTATCATTGCGTTTGGATGCAGCTCCTTTGTTACACCGGCTTTGACTGAAATCCGGAAAGCGTATTTACACCAGACGCAGCGAGCTAGATGCTCGGTTCGGCGCATAAAGAATTGACTGAAACCTTTTCGCGGATTGTGGATTTTGCTATAAGTGAAGATCTGGAAGACGTCTCCATAGGGAATATTGTCTGTTCAGGAAACCCTCTCTGGTCCCTTGAAATTTTATTCAGGATATTGGAAGTTCATCTTTTCCATGGACCTTCACAGAAGGACGTGAGGGTATGCCCTTCTCTCTATGTATAAACTTTCGGTAATTGTTTTTGATTGAACTTTGTGGTTAGCTGTTCTATGCGTTGCCAGAGGTCACCTTTTGCTTTGCAAAGTTAAAATTTTAGCGGTGAAGTCACTTGCAGTGGCCGTATCTTACTCGGCGTTATGTTATTTAATTGAGCTTTAGCAATTCCCTATGTTCATCAATCGCGAGCATTCTGAAGTTTATAACTAAACCTTAACTCGGAGGTAAATTCAAATGTAGGCCGGTAGGACGAAACTGTCGATATGTCACTCAAGTACTAAAATAAGTCATCAGTCAAGCTCCATCGGTGTAGCACACGTCATGCAATTTTAGACAATGGTCTCGAATAGATAATTGCTTCATTTTTTTTTTTTTAGCTGTGTTAGGTCATTTTTCAAGCTATGCAGCAATGGATCGCTCTTTTTGGCAAGCTGTTTTGTCCAGGCATGTAAAAAACGTTGATGAGCAATATTGTCAAGATAAAGTGATTCAAGGCTTTAATTTCGTGGTTCCTCGTGGGAAGTGAAGGTTGGTAAGCGCTTATTGGTATTATTGCGCTATATCCTGCTCGCCTAAAAGTAAAGTGGATCAGTAATTTGTGGGAAACTGCGATCTTGGCGTATCGTTGCGTTGGAACGCGACTTGTTCAATACAGTAGCTATGGCTGTCCAAAAGGTTTGATTGGGTCAGAAATGTTGGTGTGCATGGCTCAGTGTAGGTGCTGTGGGATATTCAACAGTTTGGTTGCTAACAAACAGGCCTCGCTCTCGAAACGATGCGAGAAATGATTGTGATGACGTTGCACTGTTTCTGAATAAGTGAACTGCAGTGATATGGAATAGAGGTGCGGACGGCACAGCGCTTCCGACGCTCACTTTTTGACTACGAAAATGACCAGAATTGAAAGCGTAGACCTTCTCAGGGTTGTCTTCTGCCGATTTTATCATGAGATGAAAGAACTCGATGAGGTAATCACGAATACATGTTGCTTCTACGACTATTTTGTGGCTGACAGAAAATACGGCCCCTAAAATTGCAAATCACGCGCTGAATATCCATAACAAAACGCATAGGTGTTGTTGGAGAAGAACAAAAGTGTCTAAAGTCGCCTTCAGCGCCTTCTTAATATCTGCGTCTTTCGAGGGAGGCGGTTACGGCTCTTCTGCCCATTTTGGTCGATTCATTATTATGGCACTTCGGCTGCGGTCATGAACCAACCGCCACCGTTACGGCTCATTATGCAAGGCTGGCTTTCATTCCTTCACCTGCTTATATTGCAAAGCGCCGAATGCGCAAGGCCTTGCAAAGTCCGGCGAAGCCTTCGCCATGCCCAGCATCGCGCGCTTCTCCAAATATGAAGCGGCATATCCGTGTCCAAACTGGTCGCTTTTCGGTCATGTTGCTAAGCAATAGAGAGCGTAAAACAGAGCAAAGATATAATACCCAGATAAAAGCCAACATTAAGTACCTAGACAAAACCTAGCAAAAAAAACAAGATGGTTTGTTTACCTGGCTGAACATAACTTCTGCAAATAGCTCTCCGAAGAGATTCCACAAACATCTTCGAAATCCGAGTGGTTCCAGTCGTGAATGGAAGCGAGCTGCAGACAAAAAACAATCAATTCGAATAAAAATTTAAGTTCTGAGTTCTACTATTCATGTTTACAAGTCAAATTAAGAGATTACAGCCGAAGTTGAAAAGTCGAACTTTCAAGTTGACTCGTGCATGAAATTCGAATCAAATTTGTGTTGACTTTTAACTTCATTGCTTACCAGACGTTCTAATAACTGTATTTCATAGTTATTCTTATATCGGATGGAAGAATATGTGGAAGAAGTTGTGTGCATCGGATCGCAAACACAATCATAGTTTGATTATTCTCAAAGGTTTGATCGTTGAAGTTTAATGTTACAGTGTTCTTAATGATCGATATGCATGATGACCTATGTAAATAATACCAATAGAATGGGGGTCGAGTGGTGTGTGCTGTAGAGGTGTTTCGAACATCAAACAAAGAATGTCCTCAATGAAGTCAACCAGCAAGTGAGCATGATCACGGATTGTCGCAATCGTTCGTCCTGGATGTGCCCGTCTACTTCTTCTTTTATCCTCAACGCAACTTAAGAAGGCGCTTCTATAGAATATAGGCATTATATCTGGGCATTGTTCCACCATCTTTTCAAATACCTGCAAAACGCAAATATTTCCGTCATCTATATCGCATAATTTCGAAGTTTCTAAACCCCGCTTATGTTGTGAGTTTTGCAATATACCTCATTTCTTTGAGCACAGAACAACGCTTCAGATAAAAAAAAATCTACTCTTCAAAAGGTATATTCTTAAAATTAATATCTGAAATGATTAGATTTTAATGAATCCTGCGATAAATTTTTAACCGAATTGTAAGCAAGTTTGAGAGATAATTTATGATGCATTTGGAATCGTCATGAAAATGGAATTTTTTTCTTCAAATTATACGCATGATTAATCATAGCTTGATGATTTCTATTATCTATGAAAATGGAAGAAAAATTAGTGGCTATGAATGCATACGCATTGTGGACAATGATTCTCTTAGGAACTTTTTGAAATTTTAAAATTTGGCCACAAATTGCTTATGGCTGTTATGATTCTTTCATAAAAAAGGCTTTTGCAATTGAAAAGAATTCTTCCGGAAAGATTTTTTGACATCTTTTTATATAAATTTCATTTTTTTCAATAAACATTTCCTCCCTCATCAGAATATTTTAGTGCAAAAATATGTTCCCATTTAAAGCGTAATTGTTCTCATTTGAAGCAATCAAATATTTGATTACCTTTTCCATGATATTTATTGTACCTCGACCTGATGTACGTGGCGCTTCAGAAAGCCTTTTCCATGTAATTCGCAACGCCCTCCTCTAAATATTGCTTTCGGTAGAAGAAAATTCGTTATTCTAATGACTCATTGATGAAAATTGATTAAATTTTTGCAATGTGTAAAAAATATAATTTTCAATCTAGATACTATAGAACTATTAATTTTGAGAAAGATGTGGTATAAATGAAAAAAAAAATGAATGGATGTAAGACGAAAAAAAAAGAATGAACAGACACTAAACTTCATCTGACTTAGCGTACTTTTGAAAAACGATTTTACATGCGTCCAGTAAAAATCACTCTCGTTTGTTTTCAACATCACAAAGTTACATATGAGACGCTTCTCTGATAGCTAATAAAAATCACTGACGTATGATATTCCCCTCATAGCTTTAGAACAGGAAATTTATTTTTTCATAGGCATCTGTGATAGCAAGTGATAGATATTGCCTTCCAGTGGGAATCGTATCTATGATTTCGCGTTTTTCTTGGTTGGTTTATTCTAAAAAATATGACATATGCTTTTTTCATATGTTTGTTTATTTCATTTTATTTTCTTCTAAGACATTGATCGCATGATTGGCTCATATTACATAATATGTAATTTTAGGTAGCTCTCTTTAGCTCACCTGAAGAGGATTCATTTTTGCGTTGAGAGTTTGAGCAAATTGTTGTAAAGCAAGCTCGCTATTTGCTGAGTTCGTTGATTCTGCATCCTCTTCGCATGGTGCAATTGGCAGTGCTCGACCTTTAAATGGCAACAACTCTTTTGCTAATATGATCAATGCAAACAATTTATGCAAAATTTCGAGACAGAAAACTCGAACTTTCATTTTTCTCTACTACGATGGTGAAATTTCTTTGTACTTATTCTCGAGTTTATATAATTACATTAAAAATTTATCAGCACATTTTACAACAATTCAAAATTTTATAACAATGCCCAATATTGAGATTTTTTTTTTTTTTTTTTTTTTTTTTTGAGAAGATGCGCAATGTTATACCAATGGGCGATGGTGCTTCTGCATTTTCCTCTTCATACGCATTCCAGTCCTCGTTCATCTCTTGAATGAGGCGACGCCTTTGGACTGCTTCTTTTATTCGCATCATCTTGTTTGACTCCCTATTCGACGGCGAATCTTCGAGAAATGCTGAAAATGTATCGCAAATGTTATCGCTTATCAATGTGATGGAAATATATTGCGAGTTTGGTCGCATGACGATTACCCGAAAAAAAATCTCAACGAAATCGATTGATTAATCTCTTTGATTGCAAAAAATAAGTCAAAAAAGAATTATTATTGATGCAAAAATGAAGTGACATTAATTATTAACGTTAGATTGTTTCTATCGTTCGATAGAATTTTTTCTTCATGCACTAAATCTCTTCCTCTTTTGCAAATGAGGCCATAATAAGGCCGTTTATCGTGAAATTTGTTGACAGCTGAGCGGAATCAGTTAAGAACCGTTTTCCACAAAGGGGATTGCAGTTAGTAACGAACAATAATGCTCGATGAAATTTATTGCGCATATTCAACAATCGCAATGGTCCATCAACTCTTAAAAGAGTGGCATAAAGAAATGAATCTCTTGTTGAAAATTTGTACGAACAGATTGACTAGAATTTAAGCATCATATTGTATACATTTCGTCATTTGTTGACAACTCGTGAAGCTAGCTGGTCTCTTTATTAGAGTTACAAAAGCGCATATCATGCCAGTTATTCTGATGGACTTTTTCGTTTTTCACAAAACACCAACGCTAAGTCAACTACTATTAATCGAAAGTCTTACATTTCAGTGTTTTCATTAGACTACCATGTGGAATTTATTTTTTTTTAATAAGCCAAAAATTTCATATAGGATGTAGGAGCTTCATAAAGATATACAGATAATTTTCATGTTTCGACATTAGGCGATTTGAAACTGTAAAAATGGAATATATTTCTTCGACTTCTGATTGAACTGAAAATATTACTATACTCACTGATTTCCGCATCAAATTCTGTTTGCAAGAAAGGGGTGATATCTCTATGGAAGAAATATTTATTTCCAGTTTTGATTTAAAAGAAATTTGTCGCAACCTTTTCTTTAAAGAGAACAAGAATGGCATAGGTTGAGTATTTCATGATATTAATGTTGAATTGGATGGTGTTGTTCGCAAAACTATAAAATGAAGGGAATGCTTATGCTTAGCATAGATTATTAGCCTCATGATTCGTAAAGAGCAATCGGATAATGCCATATAGAGCAGATGGAATGACAAAGCTCTTTTTCTGGTGTATGAACTGAAAGTTATTATTTTTTTATTTATAATTTTTTTGTAGCCCGGAAAACCTCTAGTAAAGAAAACTTTAAACACATCGCTGAATCTTTGTTGTTAAAATATATTGTGCAAATTAGCATAAAACGTCTGTTAAATTATTAATCAAAGAACGTAAAATCCTATTCAATAAAATATTTTTTTGCGTAATTTTCGAAGTTCTATGCATGGTTCTATGCAATAAGCTTCTGCATATAATCAACTGCAAAGTTCTTCGTCGATGTAATGTAAAAAGTTTAATATTTTGACTCCAACACTTTTCAGCAATCACGACTACAGTGGTGCATCAATGAGATTGTGACTCAATAGATGAACGTTTTGGCAACGGCGACTGTATGAAATGACCGTTGTGCCTTTAAGAATGGAGCAACCCAATTGGCGAATGAATGTCGGCGTTGAGATTCACCGACTTTCTTCATCGGTCAGATATAAAAGAACGAACAGAGATATCAGAAACGCAAATGTGAGAAGGGAACGGAGAAATTTTCAATGACCGAGTAAGGGCACTACTGAATTCGTGAATGAAAAATCTACGGAATCAATTGCGGGAATTCAAGAGGAAGATGCAACAGTGAAACATTTCTGCAATCTCGACACATTTTTCGAAAGACTGCATTTAAGCATTTAAGAATGTAATGGAAGAAATTTTCGCATTAATTTTATTGCGCATATTTTTTTTACGTAATAACGCCGACTTTACATGTTTTTGGCGTCAGTGAAGAGACATAGATATTATTGGTTGCAATGAATGCTAAATGCAAAATAAGTATGCTAAAGGGTGACGTTTCATAGAAGAACTGCACGTTAAGCTTGCAATGTTTCAGTACGCAAAACGCAATTAAAATCGAAATCTGCGTTCATTGCACTATCAACGTATGAGCGCTTATATATCTGAAGCGCATAATAACAAGAACAAGAGTGGAAATGTAGATTTTCGTTAGCACTTCATGAACAATCGATTCGAGTCGCTCACTCACTCACTTGTTGAAGTTTTTGCGGCGTTGATACATCTTCGCGTTCATATGTGACGTTGAATTAATGGAATTGTATATGGAGAAGAATAATGAAAAACAACTGGTGATATGAAATCATATAAAAGCATATGAAAATTTAGATCTATACAATGATCGTAAAATGTTTGATTCGGCAAACAATCCATGACTGTTGATATTTTCATGACTAAGCAATTTTTGCAATAAAATTTTCATAATTTTTCCCTGAATTCACATAGATCAGTTGCTATGAGCTCCTTAAAAAGATATGAGGAGATGACTCCTCTCATAACAGTGAAACTTTAAGGTGAATCAAGCCTTCAATGACTGAGCCATTAAGCCTCGGTTTTTAAATGCAAATTGACGTGTTAGCATTGCAGGATGCTTAACAACGAAACGATCGTTAAATCGCATACATTATAATCGCTCTGTTCCACTATAATATTAGATATGTGTCGGAAACTGTTATCTCATCTCAATGAAATTTGAAATTGGTACGAAATCCATGAGGATATATGAGTCGATGAAAGAAGTTCAGTCAGGATTTGGACCCTGGGTCACCGTTTGTGAAGAAAAGAAACACTTGACTAAAAGTTTTGATGGACGAACTGTTATATTTGATCTGCTTACCTAACTTTTTTGTTGGCATTGAAAAACTGTTATAAAGCTAACAATTTTTAATCGTGTGAAGGTTCCCTTTATTATCGCTGTCAACCACTCTGAGATGCATGAGGATTCAGCGTCGGTCACATTTAGCTGCACGCAATGATGGTGAGATGCCGATTTCTTTCAAAAGGATGATTCAGGAGCATGGAATCTAACACGTCTCTCTGCACATTCGAAGTGAAAAGTGTTCAATTACAGGATGCCGATACAAGAGTAGAGACTGGCACTGAATTTCAGAAGGAGGGTTTATGGTTAAATATCTAGCGCCTAATTAGAATGGTTTTCATGGAACGGTGGATGAAATACCTAAGAGAAAACGAAAGAAAGAGTAAATGAGCTCTTTTAGCGCAGTGAATGTCGAATGCTGTTTACCAGAAGGCAGGGGAATGCATGTGAAACAAATAGGCGGCTTCCTTCCCGTGTGTTCGTCTTATTTCTATCGGTTAAGCGGGTGAATTGCTGTACGACCGTTTACGCTTCAATGCATTAATCTCGCAGTTGAGCAGCATTTCTTCTATTAAGGAGCGATTCCTTCCTTCATCCTCCTCGCCCAGCACCTCCTACCACCTTCAGCTCCTTTCCTTCCTCCTTGTGCGTTCCATCGTCTTCTATTTCAGTCCAAATATATGCTGGATAGGGAAGATAAATAGCATACCGCTTACGTATTTTGTACTTCCTTTACGATCAGAAGTGCGCACCAAATAGTGCAGTTTTCGATGAGACTCCCTTATTGTAATCAGACAAGGTGGGAACCTGAAAAAGGTAAGAGAAGTAAATAAATCTTTAACGGCATCATGCAAAAATACTCTTCCTAGGCCAAACTATCACTGATCGGAAACCAATGCGGCGAAACGGGCTCCATTTCCTGTCAGTTTTGATTTTTTAGACTTCTTTTTCGATTTCAACCATCAACATCGTTATCTAAATATTCTTTGCGTTTCAAACAAAATTATTTCTCATTCTTCAAGACTATCAACAAATCCGTTCTTTAACTGAAATTGTTATTATGGCTATTACACAAGACTAATTAATTTAAATCTGTACTAAGCAAATCGCTTCAAGATCAAGTTGAACGTTCTGCATTTTATTTACTAATTACTAAATCAGATAGAATCATATTGCTCAAAAATATGAAAAAGAACGACAAAGAAGAGCAACCATGAATTTAATCGAGTGGCACATTAGCTGAGAATGATCACAGCATAACGACATCATTATACGCCAACAAAGGCGGCTACATGTGGGAACTAGCCGTTGTCGGTGTGCACTCATACAAAGAACGACTAGGGCGTGGTACTCACACAAAGACCTACTGCAGCGTCAAACAGCAGTTTCATTCACAATGCAAACCTCCTTCCTAACAATTTCTGAAAAAAAAAGCGTTAGCTTTCGAGAAAAAAAGTGTTTGGAGGCAATAAAATTTATGCAAAAGTGCTGACGTGAATTATTTTCATCCTATCTCAAACTCTGAAAAATATTTCCTTTTTAGACCTTCTTCTGAGGTAAGCTCATTTGTGAAATTCTGCATTCGAAGGGTCCACCTACTTCTTTAAGGAAGATGTAAGCAGACAATAACGCAGAATTACCTTACTGTTTAGTAAACTTTGAAATCACACATTTTTAAATTTAATAGTGTTTTCGTCAAATATCAAAAATGCAAATGAGATACTGTGCATACATCTTGATGTATTTGGCAAGGTTAATTAAAAGCAGGAATTACAGCGTTAAAACGCGGCAATGCTATACACACCAACTTGGCAATCAATTCCAATCCATTAGCACTGCTGAGATAATATTACATTCAACTTTCTAAGCTCCGATTAGTGGAACTTATTTTATTATGCGTACACATAATTAAACAAATATTTTATTATGCGTACACATAATTAAACAAACTTAATAAAGAGTGAAAATATTGATTTAGGAACGATCACTCAAGAATGAGATGATTTCCCGGAAATTTCACCGATGTTCATGATAGATATATCGCCTAAAGTGCTTTGAATCGAACATACTCTTTTGCGCAATCGGTTTTCGATTATGTTATGCAGAAAACGATAATATTTAATCCCTCACCTTACAAAGTTAATTAATTACAAATGAAACATTGAAAATTTTCATCGAATTTTAATCAAAAAAATATTTCTGTGAAGAGATATTTAAAATAAGGATCGGTTTCAAAATGAATCGAATATCAGAATTTCTCTATCATAGCAAATTATGCGAATTTCACAGAAAAATTTCTTCTAAAGCATCATCTTTATAAAGAAGTGCAATTAATGTTCGCGAGCATAAGAGCAATTTTAGACTCAAAAATTTCGAAGCAAGAATTTACTGCGAATCGCATTTATACGCTCTAATGTTTTATATGAGTTTATGTATTTTACACAAGTTTGTGAAGTGAATAAAGAGACTATACTAAAATCGCGGACGTTCTCTGAGAAATCGGAGCTCATTTTTTGTTTTCAAAAAATAAATAAGTTTCACAGTTTCTTCTCAAATAATACGAGTAGAAGGACATTGAAATATATGCTAATCATGCCTGTTTAGAAATTTTCATGTTGAAAAATTGGAAAATAAGAGGAAAAGATGTGAACATAGAAATGCTATGTGACAAGAAAATTAAGGTGGCTCACGAATTGCACCTCTAAACGATTTTCCCATACTAGATACACATGTGATCGAGGACGAGGACCACTTCAAATTTTTGTAAACATTTATAGTCTGGCTGCGAATAAGACTTAATTCGAAGTTTAGCTTCACTTTATCATCTTCTGATATGTTAGAGAAATCATTTGATGGATGAGGCAGTGAGGGAAAATTCTGATGTTTTTTGAAAATCTTGGGCATCACCCTTTCTATGCAAAACAAACAAATTTTATTGTGCAAATAAAGAAACTGGAAAGAGCCGAAACTTCAAAAAAACACTCAAAGAGGCGTTCAATTATCCTGAAGGAAACCCGTTGCAAAAGGATTGAGCACCAAGTGACAGAAACAATGTTAGCTGGCAAAATGATTATTAAAAATTTTATGTATGATGAACCTAGAATTCCACTGTTTTATTCAATTATGCAGATGAATTTTCGTCAGCTGTGGAAGCCTCCGTAAGCACAACATTCTCCAGCTGGAACCACTCAGTGGATTTAATGAGAGATGAAAGCTACAAGTGACCAAGGCAGAAGTGACTGAAACGAAAGTGACCGGAATGCCGGACGTGAGTGGCCGATATACAAGTGACCGCACCTTCATACTCCATCCTCTTATTCATCTTTATCAACACACATCCACAACTGTTTACGAATTCACACTTCGGTTAACAAGACATTACATACCTTGTTGCACTAACCTCAACGCCTTGCCAACCCCAATAACCGTAACACTAACCTAATAAGTATTAACCAACCGACATTGAACCATATAGCTCAGCAGTTACCATCTAACGCTTAATCAGACGCCTATCATTTACCAATTTCACTTTACCTCCGAAACCGTTGTTCCTCCTTTCACAGCCACTTCCATAACCGATTCAGCCAGCACCTTATAGTCCTCTGCTTACCCCCTCCTACCACATAATCTACTTACCACCACTTTAACTTCGTACCTGCAACTCATTAACTACTTACATTTCACCGCTTAACTCATAACGTACGGCATCGCTTCATCTTTATCAACACACATCCACAACTGTTTACGAATTCACACTTCGGTTAACAAGACATTACATACCTTGTTGCACTAACCTCAACGCCTTGCCAACCCCAATAACCGTAACACTAACCTAATAAGTATTAACCAACCGACATTGAACCATATAGCTCAGCAGTTACCATCTAACGCTTAATCAGACGCCTATCATTTACCAATTTCACTTTACCTCCGAAACCGTTGTTCCTCCTTTCACAGCCACTTCCATAACCGATTCAGCCAGCACCTTATAGTCCTCTGCTTACCCCCTCCTACCACATAATCTACTTACCACCACTTTAACTTCGTACCTGCAACTCATTAACTACTTACATTTCACCGCTTAACTCATAACGTACGGCATCGCGTAACCCTAGGTTCTTTCAAAATTGACGATTCTTTCACAATTCAAAATCTAGTCTTGTTCCTGAAATTCGGCGAGCCGAGCTGAGCTGGCTAAGTTTCGCTGGATGCTTATATATGTTAGAACAGTCTCCGAATTAGTGTTGCAAAAAAAAAATCTTCGGGAAATTCGGAAACATTTCCATCTATTGCACGTTTTTTGAAACATAAGTTTGTATTTGAAAAATATGTTGCGGCAACTTCCGGCCTGTGCCTATGCGTACGTATGTGTAAGTCCCTTATTTGTTAGCCTTTACTCGAAAGCCGCTGAAGCTAAAATCATAGAATTTGCTTGACATAAAACACCTCATGAAGTATATTATTTTTCATTTTCATTGTTCACCCTCGAAAACAAGTTAAAATGTTTCAAATAAAGTTGGATATATTTTGCGCCTGTTGAGGTGCTACTTTGGAGTGATCGGATGATAAATAAGTTTCATAGAGGAAATTGTTGCAAGCTATCGGACCGAACAAAATATGTTGACATTGTTTTGCAAGCCTTTCTGCGCTTTCGCAATTTTGCCTCGCAATCGTGAAACGACGTTGTCATAACGCTCTCGTTCAAAACAAATTTGCGATTAAGCATTATGTGGACAGGTATGTATGGTTTCCACGGGTGTCCATCTGTCCACTGGTGTCTGCCAACTGAGGAATAGCGAAATTAGAGGTGCGAAATTTAGTGAACATTATGTAGTCATAGGATGGCCATCTATCTCGTTATCATTCTAATCCATCAATTTCAGAAGCGTTTGTTGATATTTCGTTGCTTCAGCTGAAATAATTCTCGATATATGGCCACTAAATGCAGATTTGTGAAAGTATATATAGTTATGTAGTGCTATAAAGAGTGGCAAGAGTTCTTTTCGGAAGTTTCTGCAGTCGCTACTTTTAGAATACTTCAAAGTGGCACCGTTATCATATATGAAAATTGAATTTCAAGCTTGCAAGCATATTTCTGAATAGTTTGCAGTAAACAAATTTCAACATTCAAAGCAGCGTAAAATTCAGCATAGAATCGCCATCGAAAAAAAAAAGCTCTGCACGGAAACGAAAGCTTTAACGCCGAATGACACTTTCGACGCAAAACGATCGACGAATATAGAGGCAATTGAGTCGTTCTTATAAAATACAGTCAATTTCCGCACTAAAGCTAACATTTGAATCTTTAGCTATTATTGGCCCCTAGTGCATTAGATCGATTGAGAGGGTCGAGAGTTTATTAGAACCATTTGAATATTATTTGCAAAAATCGGCCATATTTCCAACTTTTAACAGAATCGATGAACATGCTGGGAAATCAATCAATTATTCTGCAGCGTTCAGATACACAATCGATGGAAACTGCGACCCATTTGTGCAGGATAAGACGACATTATAGGCGGCCATTTGGTACTATTTGATATGCCTTAAACCTACCTTGACTATTTTCTACCCGCATAATACTTCGATAGCAATAACCTCATATTCATTGGTACTGTCGCAGAAAGTAAGCAATATTACTTTTTAAAATTTATAAGTAGGATTTCGCAAACTGCATCTATAAAACGCTCTATGAAGAGATAGTGTATATTCGGATGTGTGTGTATGCAACTATTTGCTGTGCATTTTCAAAAAAGTGAACCAAGGAAGGTAGAGCTATGAAATTTGGGTGAAATATTGTGCGCCATCGCTCAGTTTCTTATATTGCTTTTCATGTTGATCAATAATACTCAAGCAGTATACTATACATTTGAATATGCAGAAGATTTACATTTTTTTTACACTTTTGGCATTTTCATTCCAAACCTATTTGTCGGTCAAAAGTCTATTTCTTGAAAATTCCATCTCATGACTGAATTCCTCAGAATGTGAAGGAACTATCATACAAATTTTGCTATTGTTGCAATTAGTTGATGAAAGCGATCGGTGAGGCGATTAAAAAGCAGCAGCACATTATCGTGCCAACTCTTCTGACATAACTATGCACCAATCTTCTGCTGGTGTAAACATGTTAGCACATTAAACGTTTCATAATACCACATTCTTCTCACAAAGAGCGAATTAAATCGGCACTAGAAAGCTTGATGCATTAGAAAGAATGCCATCCTCATATTAAAGTTTGCTTTCATGCTCATGCACTAATAATATTCTCACACATATTTTCATCAACTACTGTGTAGTTTCTCAAATAAGTGCTATTTGCAGAGATTTTTGTCATGACATTTTGAACATTCGATTTACTATCGCTTTTGAATTGATAATGAAAAAACCAATATATTCCTTGTCAATCCGCGTGTACATCCGGTTGCACTTTCTGGATATTTCCTAAAATGAATCAACCATGAAATACGCTGAGTATTTCTTCACAAGGCCATTTTTTATGTAGATAATGTTAAGCCGAATGCCATATTACTGGGATTAGGAAAAAAATTTTCGAAGATATTGATGGAAGCATTCTCCATTTGGAAAATTCATTTATTCAGTCAGCTAAGACCAATGAAACCGAGTTTAATACAACCGTAAAGAGATAAGGGATTTGCTTCTAATCCATTATTGTCTTTTGATAATGCTTCGTTCACCATACGAATGTGTCCATTCCAACAATCATCTTCTCACATGCGAAAGAAATTTGACTTTCAACAATGTGATGGAAATCGGAGGCGCAATTTTTTTTTTGCTATGATTTGGCAAAATTTGCATGCCACATTTCGGTTTAATATGTTAGAATATCATTTATTATTGATCATTTTTCTCTGTAATAATGTGTGCATTTCTTTTTCCCTATTCATGTTTATTTTTAGCTGTTCGCTTGTGAAGTTCATTAAAAACGAAAATTCACTGAATAATCTAATCGTTTGGTAAACTTATAATTTCTGATTTGTAGGTCACCGAACAGAGTAAGTGGTAAAATAAAAGAAAAATCTGATTTCATTTCGGAGGTAAACAAAATAAGATTCCATGAATTTTTTTGTTTTTCGCGAAATTTAAAAAAGATGAATCAAATATTGTAATACCAAGAGTATTTTCTGCATAAAGAAAAAAAACAAGGGTTTTTTCTGTGCATTGCCAGTGCAAATATTCTATGCTCCCATAAATAACGAATAACCAATGAAATCTTAATACCGTATCCGCCTGGACCGAATTTGGCTGCTGATATGGCCTCAAACTATCGTTCACTAATTAAAGATTACCACAGTTGTGGTCGGAAGGTGGGATGAACACGTATCGGTAGCGGGAAGCGACAAATTTTTTTCTGCATCACGAAATTACGAAGCTGCTGTATGCAGGTCAACGTTTCAAATTTACATGGTATAGTTAGAGACAAGGTGGTACTGTAAAAGGGCGAACTTAACTAAGCGAAATGCCCATGCAATGGTCACAGCTATGCAAATTTTCATAGCAACACCAAGCACGGAATGTCATTCGTATCAGCGTTTAGTTATTTTCCATAGTTTAAAGAATGGATCATCGATGCAAGTTCAGGCAACTCGTTTGAAAGTTTTTGAAAAAAATAAATAATTTCATATAATGCTCTACCAATAGAGCGATAAAATTTTTAATGCACTGATGTTAATGTTCATAGCAACACCAAGCACGGAATGTCATTCGTATCAGCGTTTAGTTATTTTCCATAGTTTAAAGAATGGATCATCGATGCAAGTTCAGGCAACTCGTTTGAAAGTTTTTGAAAAAAATAAATAATTTCATATAATGCTCTACCAATAGAGCGATAAAATTTTTAATGCACTGATGTTAATGGAGATCAATAAAAAATTTCGTTAAGTAGAGGTGATGCGCCCACGACTGCTCTTATAAGCATAGAAGGAAAGTCCCAAAACGTGATATCTTCTTCTCTTATTTCCTAGACCAGCAACAGAGCTAATTGCTTGAAGGTATTACAGCGTTACGTCATTCTCGAGCTGGAAGATGCCTAATGTCACCAGAGTCAACATTTCCTCAAGGCAATAAAGTTTGGCTTTCGAACCCAGAAGAGGGAACAAGCAGAACCATGAATGCACCTGCTATACGGCAGATTGAGAAAGTTGTCTAGTACCTATGATGGTAAATGCGAACGCATACGGAGATTAAAAGATTTGTTCGATGTTGACAAATATTGCCATACGATATTGCATATGCCATAATCAAGCAGTCGATGAATTTACACAGCTGGGCTTTTCTAGAGAAAACTGTAGGTTGTAAAACACGCCAGGGTGATGAGCACAACTTGTGCTTTTACATTCCGTTGCATTCCACATCCGTTTTACGAATGACAAAAGATTGATTTAAAAAATATAAATATGCGTTTAAGGGCATCTATATTCGTTTAAATCTAGAAAAGCATGCAGCTTTGCAAATTCGCTCTGTGAAAGCGCATTATGGCAACTTCCATCGTTCTCTACCACTGAAGTGAAGCACAAAATTTATATATGTCTCCACTTGTCTGCCCATAACTTCCAACAAGATTGCTACTGAGTAGAGACATGAAATTTTGAAGGTATAGCATGCACCATTATGCGACCTGCACTGACATTTTTCACCTTCCTTTGCCAAGCCCGGAAAGAATTTTTAGCGCATGAGTAGCAAAAAATCGGAGGGAAATTTATATTTATCCGATCAAAGGAGAACAAATCTTTTTTAGAAGATTTGTGAGGCGATATTGGATTAACTTCAAATAGTTGCTGTTAAGCTGATAATTCGATTTGAAAGATAGTTTATGAGGTCGGTTTTTAATATATATTACATCGAATTTCTCAGCTACATTTTCATTCGTCTCCTGACTTAAAACCAGCTGACAATTGATATACAAACATACGCATAGGTGCAAATTTTTATAAAGCGCGACATAAACTCGAATTTACGATTTCAGTTTGAAAGAGAAAATAACAACAAATGGCACTCTTCTAGGGTCGTCACATTCTAAACTTATCGAAAGAAGATTTCTGCCAGCAATGCGTTTCTCATATGAGGAAAAATATCAGTCATTCAACTATTAATTTTCTCAGAATTTCACAATGCACTGAAGACAAACTCTAAAATTGTGCTATTCATGAATGATGCATCTATTGTGCTAATATGAAATGTAAATTCTTCGAATTTCATTGATTTGTGATTCATTAAGAAATGCAATCGACATATTCCGCTAAACTATTCAAGTTGCTCTTAGAATTGTGATAATCAACAATAACAATCGCAACATCAATTAATTTGCAACTTTTATTTGTAATTTTTGAAGCATTTTGTTCAGCGATTTTTTCACCCAACTCATTGAAACACTTCGATGTTCTCATCTATCTGGTTAATCCAGCATCTCAGTGTGAAAGAATGGCATTTCGAGGAGCGACTTTAATTAAAAGAAGCGACCCTTATAATGGCTGGAAATGGATGCCCATTTCGATTACGGTAATATATTTCACATTTAACCTATTCAGATAGCAACATCTCCGGGGGAATCTTCATACTATGAGATTTCTTAAACATATGGAACATATGAGCTAAAAAAATGTAGGCAGGTAGTGGAATCGTCAAGAAATGCAAGCTGGGAGTCGATGGGGGAGGGGGGAGGAGGGTAAGGATGGGAGGATAGGAGGGAACGAGTTGAGTGGAAGCGAGTTTCTTTTCTATCAGAGTGAGCTATCACACCGCAGAAAATTTTTTGATAAATGGTTTTGGCAAATGCTTTATTGATATATCCTCGTTTAATTCCGATGACCTAAATATAAGGTATACGTGAAGGAAAAGAGCGAAATTTATCAAAATGGGGGAAGAAAATTCAATTTAACGAATGCTGAATTTCGACCCAGTGCACAGAAAAGTGCCGCTTGCATATGCAAATGCAATATGCCTTACTATTTTTCGTTTATAAACATATATAGGCATATTTCTTAGTATGCGCAAGTGAATGGGAGTATTTGTTAGACTGAAATTTCCGAGAATCGAATGGAATTTTATAGTTTTGCAACGATTAACCACTGAAAAAGGAATTCTGCGATCACACTTCTCCGCCATAAACATATATCCTTATCTCGGTTTCCAACCGTTTCTTTCAAAGTGAGACCTCAGTTGACATCTCAAAGGATAATTGGCATGAAGTGGAAAATTCCATTTAGCTATTAACTTCTTTGATAGTTGATTAAGTGATAACGGTTGCGATCGAATAATTTGCTCTCTTATCATGCTTTAGCTTATCAAGCACTTTTGCATTTGTCTCATATAAATATTCGAATAGATAAGCTCTCAATTCAGCTAATTAGAATAGGAGTGTGTCTTCGTTGAAAAACTGAATAATGACTTAATGCACAAACAAATCGACGAAGAGATTCATCTTCGAGAGTGCCCTTTAACTCATATTGCATTTCGCATTTATTCCATATTTCTCGCATTGTAATCGCCTTAAATCCACACGTTACTGTAATCGGCATATTCGTTTATCAAGTAAAAAGCACTTTCAATTACGTGAATTGAACGGCATCCAATAGCAACGAAATGTGTGGGCACGAAATAAGCCAGAGTTTTGTCGTTTTGTTGATCAACTTATTCACTGCTATTTAACGGAAACTTTCCAAGAATCATGCTTCTTCGATAATCGTCTCTCATTGAAGCGCTGAATTCGCTTACATTTGTAAACATTTTGAATATTCGAAAAAATTTTTTTAATCTTAAATATTTGTTCAGTTGATATGGAGCAATATTGGCAATAAATTCATGTATACTATGAAAATATGAAATATTGAGAATATATAGATGTTATGCATACCCAGAAATAATATATTTCATAGAATGAGCTTAAAGGTGAAGAATGAGAATTATTTGCAGAGCACCTCGAATAAAAGGAAAACATTCCATCGATGAACTTTGTATTTTAGTTTTGGATGAACCTGATAAGGGCAATATTCACATCAGTAACTGAATAAACATGAAAGTCAACATTGCCGAAGCGTATTCGAACTTTGCTCAAAATATTGTACCCATTGGATCATTTTCGGTGGCAATTTTAATAAATATGCATTTACAATATTTTTCATTACATAAGCTTTTGGTTGCAAGTAATTCTATTGTGATTGAGGATTATAAGCAGTATCTGTGCTCATAGTAACGAACAGTTCAACCGAACAAAAGAATGAAATTGTTGAGATGGAGGAAGAGGGAATAAATTTTTATTAATTGTTTACCTCGTAGATACCTCAGCAATAATTGGAGATACAATAAATATGCATAAGTCAAGAGCTAGTAATGCGCGAATGAAGTATTCATATAGCCGCCGGTCAACTAAAAATCAACCATTTGAAGTTATAATCAATCGCTCCCTGAAGTGGCAGTATAAACGAGAGATTTTTGCGGTAAAGGGACGTGAATTAGATCCTAACAAGCGATATCAAAATTACGGACTCGATGAATGAGAATAAAGAAAACGAATCGGCCGTTGATATGAGCCGCACTTCTATCGAGGTACCTTGAACGAGGATTAACCGATTCACCCATTCACTAACGTAGTTCAGAATCGGTGAGTCGATCGCCTTGGCTGTGCACCGAAGCGAAAACTCAGAGAAATGGACCAATTCATATCATTTTTCCGGCTTTGCGCCACTATTTGTCGATCATCGAGCAATAAAATTGATAGAATATGATTATGAAGTATTTCTTGTAAATAAACGATCAATAAATCCTTTTTGCATTCAAAATTTATTTATTTGTTCCTCTATGAAATTCATTTCACGTAAACAAGAAGAATAAATAAAAACAAAAATTTTGAATTCGCAACATATTTGTCGAAGGTAAGAATTGATATATGCTGAGTCACTAATATCAAGAATGCGAGCAAAATTCTTTCAGCTGAATAAGTTAATAGCAACTTCTTAAAACGAAAAAGAAAATTATGCAAAAGACAACTATCCACTCTTGAACGATCCAGTAAAAAACAAATCATCTTATAATCTTTGGAAAATGCTAAATTGCTTTTGTGGTATGACGTGAATGCTTTCCAAACAATTCAGGATGATGCTTCACATAGAACCATGACAAAATATCTCCCTTTCTATTGCCATCGATTTTTAGTCGTGATGAAGAATTTCTCGCATAACGAAGTTTGCAAAAAAAAAAAATCATTAAATTAATTTCACTGGTCTCAACGAATGAACAGACAGTTTTTAAAGTAGGAGTATTGTTTTTTTTTGTTTATCTAATACAGTATCTGAAATATGAACACTTTAGAGTGAAAAATCCTATAGCTATTAGCAGGTGAGTAAACAAACCGTCAACAAGGCGGTCCTTTGAGAAATGCGAGCTAATTGGATTATCCGTTTCCCTCACTCCTGTTTCATCAAAAATAAGCTGCCTAGATTAAAGCGGCACTACGAACGGAATATCCCTCTAAGATCCATATTGTGACCTCAAAGCGTCCTATGCAAGAAACTATTGATAGCAACAACGAATTTCTATTAGTATTGGTAGTAGATTCTAAGAGTTCAATACATTCCAATTCACTTAAGGCATGAAAGAATATCATGGCAACATTCGGAGATAAGAACTTGAGGTTACTGCCCCAAGCAATAAGATATCAGTATTGAGCTAATCGAATGATAGCAATAGCATTATCATCTTCACTGTATAAGTGTTTCTCATAAACGTATTCGAAAAATTCCAATAGCACTTCCGATGCATATTTGCCATGACTATTTTGTAACGTATCGATTTCAATGCTGAGTCGATCGCTTATTCATGTTCATTGTAAAGTTGGAAAATATAAAAATGCTGTACAGCATTAATTTGAATTTTTGAAAATGCTTAATTGAATTGAACTTAATCATTGCAATGATTTAGCAACTTTAATTCCGTTAAAAATGATTAAATTCTATGATTATCCCCTCTTCGATAAATCACCAAAAAATTTCTCTTCTCATGCTTTGAAGAAATTGCATGAGGCATAAACGCAGCTGCTGAGGATTTGTATTGCGAAACGACGACCCATATTACTGTGAACTAATCTGCTGGAAGTGTGCAGAACGGCATGCATACTGCATCTAACATACCATACGGCACACTCGTAATACCTGTTATGCATAATGCGGTGAATTTGTTGCTATGAGAGCATGAACTGCATTCGTTGAAAAATTTATGGGATATATTCGAAATTATGAAGAAGATAGTTGACTCTTATTCTTCTTGCTGCTGCAAATGTTTCATTTACCTGATATAGATAAGAGCATTTGAAATGTACTTGAAATCTGTTGATTTTTTCTCAAATATTTCACGAAAATTTAGGCATCCTTTCATGAAGCAGTATATTACATTGTAGTATCAGGGCCGTATCTAGTATCGAAGCTAACGTTTGAATGCGTTTACTTTAGAACATTATTTCTACCCACCTCGCGGAGCGACGCGAATAACAAAGAAATATGGCGCAAAAATATTACAGCACTTTTGTTGTCGTTGGCATTTTTATTTGCCTAGACAGATTAATTCTTATCACACTGACGTTTTCTTTATGGAAAATTGTTTCGTCTTGGAATTCGTCCAAAAGGTGTTGATTTACGATGCTGATCGTTGATCTTTCTTTAAAAAAAAGCCATCTCAAGAAGCCGTGAAAGAGTTGACGAATTTGAAGATCTCTATTTGAAGACGATAAACGAAACGCAGCTGCTTTCATGGATAATTACACATGGATAATGTTATGCACTAATGCATACAGAAAGCACTACGAACCATCAATTAGCACTGCTAATGATAGCACTGTGGAGAAATAGTAAACTGCACGTGGGTCATCTTGCTTCATTCATACTCTATCTTAACGGTCATTTGAATAGTATCAATTTGTTTTCTGATCGTTACATTTCCAAATTTCAGCCACAGTGACCAGTTTCTTGGCCAGTGAACAAATGCGCCTATTTGACACCTATATTTTCTGAATAATGAAATGAAATAAGGAGGTACGATCGCCATCAAGGAATGAACAACCTGTCGCAAGATAACTGTTGTTGTAACTTTTCGGGGAGAGGAGATATTTTTATACGTTTTCGTAAGTTGTTCCCTGCAGGAACACATCACGATAACATCGTGTAGCATATTTAGGTGTATATCTATGTGCATGGGTCACTGCGTCCCTCTATATATACGGTGGTTTCATGTTGAAAACGACTGAAGTTGAAGTTGTAAAGTTTGATGCGTTTAATGCACAACACAAGACGACCCATCCAGCATATTTCTTCTAGTTGCTCGGTCAAATTCGCATAAATTTAAGGATTTATAACAGTAACAAAAAATATACTTGCGTTGTACGTCTGCTGATCGTTTACAAAAAAAAGTGCTTTGCAGAATATTTGCATGGACGATCAGCTGAAATGAAATGAGCAGATATCATTTCGGATGTTTTTAAAATCAGTTTTAATTTATATAACTTTTTGCAAAGGTGTTGCAAAATGTAAAGCGTATATCGCATTAGGTGCTCTGGCACATCTTTCCACATAACTTAAGTTTGTTCTATAAGATCGGATCGTTAAAGCACTCATCAAAAGCTTGTAGAGTTAAGTTTAATTAAATTGCACTTCTATTAGGTGTCGTCAATTGAATAACAGGTAAGGAGAACACCTGCTGAAGCGTTCATATATGCTCTAAAGAATGCTCAATCGACTGACTGACTAGTCTGTACAGCGCGGAAATGAAAACAATTGCGATAACTTGCAAGCTATACATTGCGGAGTATAATGATCATTCTGTCGATGTAATCTCGGAATTTTCTTTTGTTCATGACATGTACTATCAATTTGCCTGTGAGCACATGGAACATTAGTGGCTCGAAAACTTGACGGATATGCATATTCATTCGATAAATAAGCTCACTGACCACCATTTTCTCACCTCTCCTTTCATAAAAAGTCTTCATATAAACAGGTCATTGTTGATCAGGGATTCTGAGCTTGCGGCGTGTTTATAGCGAACCCTATATTTCTTTGAAAAGAAGAAATGATTTTTGATTATCAGTTGATATTCAAAGGTGATGGTCATGCTCTTAACCAACAACAACTATAGAGTGCAGGTGATATGACAAAATTTAAGAGCAAAAATCATAACCATGTAGCAATGAAAACCGTGATTGATATTGATATTGTATTTTGCTCATTGAATTTAGTAGTTGTTTTTGATTATAAAAATTGTTTTGTATTAATAACAGCACATCGTTTATACTCTCAATTAATACCCCTATCAATGGCAATTGACCATAAAGGTAGGGACTTTATTACATGTCTTTATATTCTAAAATAAAATAGCATTGTTATTATTATGAAACGAAATAAACTCGATCGGAGTAAAGTGATTCACTCCAATTCAGTTTATTTTTAAAAACCATTATCTTTATAAATTAAGTATAGAAACGATTTGCCTAGCCCGTCGTTCTAATACTCATTTATGCTCGTCCTCTCCTGATTGTTTCAGGCTTGCCGAAACAGCATAGTTCTTACGAACAAAAATACACTTATCGTTGGCACATTGCTTTTTGTCTAGTCAACGGTAGATGGGTAAGTACTATAATTTTACAATCAATTTTGGTCAAAAATTAGTGAAGTGCTGATTTCATATGTTAACTTAAGTTTGTTCTATAAGATCGGATCGTTAAAGCACTCATCAAAAGCTTGTAGAGTTAAGTTTAATTAAATTGCACTTCTATTAGGTGTCGTCAATTGAATAACAGGTAAGGAGAACACCTGCTGAAGCGTTCATATATGCTCTAAAGAATGCTCAATCGACTGACTGACTAGTCTGTACAGCGCGGAAATGAAAACAATTGCGATAACTTGCAAGCTATACATTGCGGAGTATAATGATCATTCTGTCGATGTAATCTCGGAATTTTCTTTTGTTCATGACATGTACTATCAATTTGCCTGTGAGCACATGGAACATTAGTGGCTCGAAAACTTGACGGATATGCATATTCATTCGATAAATAAGCTCACTGACCACCATTTTCTCACCTCTCCTTTCATAAAAAGTCTTCATATAAACAGGTCATTGTTGATCAGGGATTCTGAGCTTGCGGCGTGTTTATAGCGAACCCTATATTTCTTTGAAAAGAAGAAATGATTTTTGATTATCAGTTGATATTCAAAGGTGATGGTCATGCTCTTAACCAACAACAACTATAGAGTGCAGGTGATATGACAAAATTTAAGAGCAAAAATCATAACCATGTAGCAATGAAAACCGTGATTGATATTGATATTGTATTTTGCTCATTGAATTTAGTAGTTGTTTTTGATTATAAAAATTGTTTTGTATTAATAACAGCACATCGTTTATACTCTCAATTAATACCCCTATCAATGGCAATTGACCATAAAGGTAGGGACTTTATTACATGTCTTTATATTCTAAAATAAAATAGCATTGTTATTATTATGAAACGAAATAAACTCGATCGGAGTAAAGTGATTCACTCCAATTCAGTTTATTTTTAAAAACCATTATCTTTATAAATTAAGTATAGAAACGATTTGCCTAGCCCGTCGTTCTAATACTCATTTATGCTCGTCCTCTCCTGATTGTTTCAGGCTTGCCGAAACAGCATAGTTCTTACGAACAAAAATACACTTATCGTTGGCACATTGCTTTTTGTCTAGTCAACGGTAGATGGGTAAGTACTATAATTTTACAATCAATTTTGGTCAAAAATTAGTGAAGTGCTGATTTCATATGTCAACTCTATGATACAAAAAATACATAAAACTAGGTGCACACAATTCGTATGCAAAGTTGATGAAATAATTCCGCTTTTTTAATATTTCTGGAATTGAAGTATTGACAGTTTATAAGCTCTATAGAACGGTCAGTAAAGATCGTACAGGAATTTCATTAAAAAAATCTGATCCCCTGCATATTAAAAATGCACTTCTCTTCCCACTAAATAGTTTTTGAAAATTCACAGTTTAAAATTCAAGGAGAATGGTAAGTTTTTATTCGCGTCAGCAGTTGAATTTGATGAAAATTCGAGCTCATTCATGCCTATGGAAATGAAATGTTGATAAACGTCACAAGAACTGACAATTATTCAGAATTGAAGCAATTAAAGCTATTTTTAATTTTTGTTAGCCTCGAATTCAGCGTAAATTTGCCAGTTTATTTTTCTTAAGCCCTTTGGTGATAAAAATGTTTCAAGCAACTTGGTGATCCAGATTGAAGAACCGACAATCGATTTATCCTGCTCACGCTGGCGCCATCGGCCTAATATCTATCCGTCCTTATAAGCCAATGACAATCTCCTTAGAGTGTTGATGAGTATCATCGAATGGATATGAAGTCTCAAGATCGATGACGAAAGAAGAAAATTCATTGTGGCAAATTACGCTTTTATTACTTCTACTTTCAAGCAATCATTTTAGGAATCTTACTTACCGATAAATATATTTTTTTGTCTCCGATGGTCCGGTACATATATGTTTATTAAGTGTGAATAAAACGCTCTACAATACATTCAGATTATTTTAACCAAAGCCTAATTGCTAGGGGTTTATAATGGGTCGGTTTAGTTACTTGAATGGGTTGACTGGGAAATGTTGAACCTGAAATGACAGTGATGAAAATTAATACATCATTTTTGTAAGAGATGCATACAACACACTTTATTGCAGCAGTCATTGAAAATAACAAATATTTTCTCCATTTTAAGAATTGCTTTTGGTAGTTAAAAACTTTGGAGGTGATCGAAATAACCGCTTGGCTGCCTTTGGCGTCGAAATCACTCGGTTTTCACTGTTAAGGGTAAATATGCTAAAAAATATGATAATGCAACAGTGCGTTGAATAAAAAAGTTATTCATTACCGCCTACATCGATCTCATTAGTCTTTTGGTGCAGAACGCAGCAAATATTGTCTGTGCGAACAAAATCGAAAAGACCAATAATATTCCGCCTAAGTAGTGGGATCGAAATTAATGAGTTGTAGGTTTACAGAGCAATTCCTAAATCAGCAACATTTGGTATATAACATCACTGCAAATCTTGCACCAATTACGTGCACACAGACTCTGCGCTTCCTTCGCACTATCACCATGCATATCGCACAGGCAGCCGTTTTAAATTGTGGCCTCAGATCGATCGCCGAAAGTTTTCAAAGTGCAAATTTGGCATATTTTTCTCCTATCCGATGAGTCAGTGCCTATGAAAAATTGTTTTAATGAGCCATGTAACGAAAGAATTTCGATCAGAAGCGTTGTGCAGGAACTGCTTCATTCTTCGCACTATCACCATGCATATCGCACAGGCAGCCGTTTTAAATTGTGGCCTCAGATCGATCGCCGAAAGTTTTCAAAGTGCAAATTTGGCATATTTTTCTCCTATCCGATGAGTCAGTGCCTATGAAAAATTGTTTTAATGAGCCATGTAACGAAAGAATTTCGATCAGAAGCGTTGTGCAGGAACTGCTTCATACCCTTGGGTGGATTTGGAGATCAAATCTTATCCCCCTTCCTCCTCCCGCATTTTCCAACCCTTTCTCAACAGGTGATCTAATCAAACATAGGTTATTTCATAAAACATTGTCGTTTTCAAGCAAAAAAGCAGAGTTCGATTGAGTGCACTTATATCATGCGACAACGAAGTGCTCGTGATGATTGTCGATTGTTTTGGAAATTCTGCTGCTGAGATGCATGATAAGCAGCACATGTTATCGGTTGAGAACTCAACAACTCGTTGCATTGAACGTATTTTGACTGATAATCAAATGCAAACACTCACACCTTCAAGCTGATTTATGGCTTTATAAGTGCGCTTTCATTTGCAATATCAGTAATCACTTCCGCTCGGATTTTTTTCCACTTATTCCACTATGGCCTATATCAACTACCGATATTAGTTATCTTGTTCCGTTTCATTTTTTTACCTTTTTCATTTTCAATGTGCTAAATCTTATTTATTATTTGTGATCAAAGCTCATCGGTGGGTAAACAGCGTCAGTGATTCAGATAAGCATTTCTCTTCTTCAAAAATTGTGCTTTATTATAACCATCCGCCAACGAACGCAGAAAGATAACATTATGATGTATTACTAAGAGAGCTATATCGCAACAACAGCCGAGTATACAGCTTCTCAAGAGGCATCACTGAAGACATGAACGTATAAACAAGAAGGTAACTGCTGGCTATGAAATAGATCCCTTCAAAATTCGGATTTCCCTATTGCTATGCTAGAAAACAACATCTATATTGTCTGCTCATCGTTGCTGATTAAAGAAAGGAGCAGTTTTTAAGCTCATGACTTTCATCACGTCTCTTAGTCATGGCAGCACTCAATAGTTTGGTCGGAAGTTGGAATAAGTATTCACTCCAAACCCTACCGAAATCGAAAACCCGATTTATGAAGTCTATATGCTCGTTGGAATAATTATTGCCGCAATCTTATTCAAATCGTTATCGCAAGAAAATCGAGGGAGCCATCCTCTTCGGTCATTTTCTCATTATCAAAACTGAGACCTTCTTCATCCCCCTGAGATTATTCGTTTTCTGAATTGCGGTATATTTTTATAAGCGCTTTTGTCACTTACTAGTTCCTTACTTGGTTTACTTATTTTAAGAGAAGATTTCATGTAACCTTGTCCAAAACACGAATATGAGCGAGCTCATCGGTGACGGTACAATTGATATAATGGATGAAACAAGGTGATATTTGATCGACAGGTGAGGGAAATAATCGCACATTGCATCGTACGTGTGATCACTATTCGATGTGATGGTCAAGAGAGCTCTTGGTTTAATTAAGTATACTCTAGATAGTGTACCTGAGTATTGTACTAATGTAGCAGTCTATATGCATAAGCACTAATAGGGTCGCCAATGCTAATCCGTAGCACAAAGAAAGTGCAACCCTTACAAACATCCGCGCGCACACATACGTGCACACACATACACCTCTAGCTATACTCTGACCCGTCTTTCTCACCTCTGAGTTAATCTCCAATGTGAGTGCGTTCTTATTGACCCAAAGATGACCTCAGATGGCATTTTAATGCTATCCTGTTGAAAAGTTCGATGACAGCTTATACTTTTGACAAAAAAATTCGACCTTGGCTAAGAGAGCAGCCAAAAAAGCCTCGTAGCTGATGATGCAGCAGAAGGCATTTATGAAGAAATGGTTATTATAAACAGAGAGAAATTCACAGAGAAAGTATTAATTAATCAATTTCATTGAAGCAGAGAGAACTGTTTGGAAAACATTGTCAGATTAATAAAGATTTCTATAGAATTTTATTGCTAAAGAATACGGCAAAAATGATAATTTGTTCTTAATGATGAGCTAATTGTCTTACTTAATGTTGAAATGAAACACAAGCAAGCGCTGCATTTAAAAACCGCATTGTTTTACAACAAGAGGGCAAGATTTGCCTCAGCGTGGTGTTCTTTCATTTCAAAGAAAGAATAACCTAGAGATCACGATTAAGAAACTCCAATCACTCAAGTAATCTACTATATTATCCTGTGTTTTTGTTGTGATATCAGATCACCACAAATCTTATGATGTGTCTAAAGCAATACGAACATATATCGCATATATAATTAGAGTATGAAGAAATACAGTGGGAGTTATTATCAAAGTTCATTGCGCGATGACGTCTTTCCAAAAAAAAAATCTTGCTATGAATATGAATTCGTTCGTTCCAGTAGTCGAGAATATTTCATCGATCCCATTAGTCTGATGAAATATATATTTTGTTCACTTAATAAAGAGGAAGTTAACTAATGAGTATAGAAGCTAGTGCTAGATATCTCTTATTCGTGCAACAAATAGTGTAAAGTTTGATTAAGAGATTAGTATTTCATTCGTAGTGCTACTCGATGTGCTATGTAAACGATTTCTTTATGTTTTCTTTTCACTAAACACTCAGAAAGAGTGAAAGCATTTCTCAAAAATTGTTGGAAAATTGTATCATGAAATTGTCAGATTTCTTTTGATATAACTCCTTATTCGTTTATTTATTTATTTATTTATTTATTTATTTGAACGACATGTAATTGCATTGTTGGCAAGTCAGCACATTTTTCTCTCAATAAGCCGCTTAGTGGTGTGCGTCGCATTTATGCATGCGCGATACGCAACTAACGACTGGTATGTACACCGGAAACCGCCCACGATAAACGACCTCGTGATTGCATACATCCACTCGTCGCCGTCCAATGATTGGTCGCTTGGATCCGTGCACTACATTGCACTACACTACATTGTGAATGATCTGAATCTACATTGAAATCACTTCTAGTAGATATCCGACAAAACGATAACATTTTGAGCGCATTGCAGAAGGCAACATTTCGATAGCCGTTATTGCCCTGGAAGAATTTTTTGCATTGCATTTTGAGATCACTTTCGGCAAAAATCTTTGCATTTTTCGTCCGTTATGTAAATCGGCCGGCTGCTAGTCCTCTCCGCCGTTCACTTCTATAAAAATTCATTGCGAGCGTTCTTATATAAACATAGATATTGATTGTTGGATAGATGAACCAGAAAAGGCTGAAGTCTGTACGGATCGTACAGGTGGACCTGAAAGTATGCAAAAAAGGATCGTGATTTGCTTGACTCCTATTCTGAGTCAGGTAGTTCATTTTATGAGTCCAGTGGATTTCAAACCTGGTATATTTTCTCTTAAAAAAGTGTCCGGCGTCTAGAGCAATTTGCATTTTCACTTATTTGATAGCATGTTTTTCGAACAGCGCATGCTGAAAGAAGTAGAGCCGACATGCGCTGAACAAACAAAAGACACAAGTGAATGAGCCTTTAGTAAACTTAATGATCCACTAGCTGAGATGCCGACACTGGATTCACCAGCTGAGATGCCCGTCGAAGTTGGTAACATCCGTTAATTTCGCAACTAGAAGGGGCAACAGTCGCATAACGCTCTGTTGCAGTGTAGAATTATTTAAGAGGTGATGTATTAAAATGTGCCATTTAAATACACAGAGTAACAGTGTGCACAACTGCATTTATATCACAAATTGAAGTTTCATATCACATATGAATCAGACAATTATCGTTGACGATTTCCTAAAACCTTCAACATGGATGCATCAGTATCGCTATTACAGGATAATAGTTAATTTTCGTAATGAGAGTCGAATTGGTTATCGCCGCATATTGATGATTGTCTAAGCGGCTCAACCCTTGAGAGATGAGCTCAAGAATATTTTCAACTCTCATCTTTGCTGCGTCATATGTCGATTTCAAAGGCGGTATATAGTAACATGTGATACCAAGTGGTGCCAGCTTTAGAATTGTTTACCTCATCTTATATCTTGCTTTTTTCTTCAAAAGATTATGCTAAAATGAAACAATTTTATAGTAATCCTAGTTTAAAAAGTTGTTTTGTGAATAATTTCCCAAGAGGAAACTCATTTCTCCAACAAAATCAGCACTTCGGCTATCTAATCGCACTTTCCCAATGATTTATTTCCCGTAAGTGTTTCTTGTCGGTTCATAATGCTTCTCTGCGGATTTCATTCACTGCATATTCACACTCAAATAGATGTTTATGAGTCATAGCTGTTATTCATGATCGTGGTGTGCAAATGATCGCGAGTCATCAAAACTATTCATCCATAAAATTCAACACTCCCACATAGATTAATCGCACTTTCCCAATGATTTATTTCCCGTAAGTGTTTCTTGTCGGTTCATAATGCTTCTCTGCGGATTTCATTCACTGCATATTCACACTCAAATAGATGTTTATGAGTCATAGCTGTTATTCATGATCGTGGTGTGCAAATGATCGCGAGTCATCAAAACTATTCATCCATAAAATTCAACACTCCCACATAGATCATATTCCGAAAATTAATTTTCTGTGGTGATAACCAACAAATGATTCAAGTGTTAGAGTCGCCATTGTCGATTATCACTATCACTGTTACATAATAAGCAATAACAGTTGTAATATTCATGCGAAATATATCTATGGTGACATCACATTTGATAGGCTCATTTTTACCCGTTTCTTGGTTCGTTATTCATTTTAAAATGCAGCCTTAAATTTGTCGCGCTTAATGCAAATCATCTGAGCCGGCGGAAATGTTATAGCAGATTGGTTGCATTTTCATTGCGAAAATTGTTGCCGGTACCATTTGAAAGTAAGCAGAAGGGAAGTGCTAGCAAAGATAATTCAAAGACTTAAGTACTATACAGCTTTCTGGGCACACGTGGGCTGTATTCAAATGGACAGCTTTAAAGCATTTTGCTTAAGCTTTGGAACAATGATAAGACTACTTGCAATTACTTAGGTCAGGTGAATGAGTATGTGACCAGTTGTTTTTCTCTTCATTTTTTTCTAATCATTGATCGATAACTGAAATATGAGACGATCACTTCCATCGTTTAGCTGCGCTCGTAAGTAAAAAGATGCAGCCAATTTCAGATATCCACGGCAGTCTTCTTCTCAAAATACATTCATAATGACATGAATCTCTTCAACTAGGTGTTTCCTACTTTCTAGGCAATATTTGTGGTTCTCACCATATGCTTTTAAGCAGCAAAAGTACCCGTGTCAAATTTTCACAATAGTGCACAGAAAATCTCGTTTACCTACGTAATCAATGATCCTCATTGAACGCCTCCGACGTCAAATGATAGCAAGCGAAAAAAAAACAATTTGAATGGAACTGTTATCTTATGGCTCAGATTGCTATAGTTGCATATTGCTAAAACTGTAATGTTTTCAATTAAAGACAGATTGAGTTATTATGTGTGACTTGTCGTTCGATGTCGGGTGAAGCGTTGAAGCAATGTCTGAAGTTATCTAAAGACATGAAGAATTGCAACAGTATAATTACATTTGTATATAACTGCAACCATTACAGCCTTGCAGAAAGTTTATACAAGTGGCTAGTTCGATTCACATATGAATGCAATAGGGTGTACGTTTTATTTGTTGGCAATTGTTGCGACGTTTTCAATACTAAAATCATATGCAATATCAACTTTTCTAGTATTCTATCATATATTTTCATAGAACAAAAGAGTTCACAAATGAGTGTACTCATGAAATGCTCCAACAGCTATGTAGAAAAACGTCGATAGCATTGTTGCTACAATTATAGGGGAAGATATTTGCTTGTAATGGAGTGAACGCTTCTGTAACAGCTTTACTGCCAATCCCTAACGCCTCATCGCATTGGGTGGAGCGTAAACGGTTGCTTCCTGCGCTGCCGATGGTTTGTTCTTCGCTCTTTTGACGTCTTCTATTGCTTCACTTTGCCACAGCAACACAGGCATTTGCGCCTAGTTGCAAAAGCTCTTTTTCTGCATATATTAGCCTTATAGTCTTTAAATGAGACATGCAAAGATGAATTATCAAAAAGAGCAGATACATATAAGAAAGTATGAAAACATGGAGGGCCTTGAAAGAATCTGGAGTCGCAAACTTGAAGAGTACAGACAGAGATGAACTCAACCGGAATGCGCAGATATTTGAATGAGAATGCATATTCCGCAGTAATAAGCGCCAAATCTTGGATCAGATTTGAGAGCCAAAAGAAGCTTTATTATACTGGATATTTCATAAACTCTTTTATTATCATTGTTATCATATGCAGTTGCTCACGAATGGGTAAAACAATTTCCTCGACCGCTTGAGATTATTAAACAGGTACTGATATTTTTTAAAATCTCACCACAAGTTTAGTAGATTTAGAGGCGTGCAATAATGTAACAGAAGCTTGTGTTTCTAGTTTATGTATCAAGCTGTATAATATCGGCACTATAAAATATGAAATGCGATAAGTTGTATACGGGTGCCGTATAGAGTAGGTGTTTCTGTGAGCGGTATCAATGACAAATTTACTCAATGTTTTTGTCACCGCAACTTCGTTGTTTAGACTCTTCCTCTCTTATTGGAGATGCTCTGTGCTTTTATCCTTTTTGGCGTTTATAATTGGCAGCGTTTATTTTCTTAACTCGTCAATCGTTCAACTTTTTAAAATTTCTTAAATGCTATAATTATTATTGTGAGAGGTCGAATGAGGAAACGAGTAAAGAAAAACGAACTGATGACTTCACTATTTACTAATAAAAGAGATGGAAATTCTGATTTTTTTCGTATGAAATTCCCTAACCTTCGGCGCAGTATTACCACATACGTTCTTCTAAATGAAATGGCCCAATTTTGGTAACCTAAAACAGCTATAAATAATATCAAAAAAAAGCAGTAGAAGTGATTGAACATCTTTGTCATAGTGAGACATCACATCTGGTACATAAACTCTCAACGAGGCGTGTTTGATGAAGCGATTAACGTTGCTGTATTGCAAACGATGCGGTATTAGTGGACAGGTTATCAGCAGCTCAAAGCTAACATTGGCACATTGAAAAGCACCTATCACATTCAGCTTATCAAGCATGTCTTCTAACAATGCACTATCTCAAACACATTTTTGAACTCACTTCTCACTCTCTTCGTCTCTCTTGTGAACCTGCTCGATATTCAGTACATCTTCTGATCACGTAAGCCCAACAGGCGTTTTTCGAGATTATGTGGCTATGAAATCCTTATGCTTTTCATAAAAGCTGGAAAATCGCCACTAACTGGTCTAACCTACCGCGGTTAGGGATTTTGTAAATGACGTCGGTGCGATCGACACCACTCCTTTCATATTTTAAAGCGCCAGGTGCTCATCAATTTTAGCCATACTAGCAAATTGGTGCAGTAGTACTACGCTATCCCACCAATATGCTTTTGATGCAACCATTTTCCAACCAACTGAATCAACTTGCAAACGAAAAACGAATCATTTGTATCCGCTAGACCGATCATATTTTATTGATTGTTAGTAGAAGAATAAAACAGCTCACTATGAAATGAAATGGATGCTGAATTCATTCGCTATTTAACGTCATAGTAGAAATTTAGTGCATATGGGCAAGCTATGATTTTTAGACCAATGAGGTGAAAATTCAATCTACAAGTGGAACGAATCTGGAGATAGATCGAAGGGGACGAAAGTTTAACAAAAAAAAATGTGACGCTTCTTTCACACTATGATTATATTACTAGCACTCGGAAGCAACTGCAATTAACATCTACGTTATCCCGGTTCTCAAAATTACTTTGCTAATTTATCCTATAATATATTAATTTATTCACTTATGAACCATATTTAACTAAAAATGCAATTTCCTGCCCGCAGCAACTTCATTATTGAAGTTTTTAAGAGAAAAATTTTCTGAAAATCTTGGAAACTTTAAAAGTTTATCATAAGAAATCGTTTCGAGTGCACATAATTGGGAAATATCGAGAGTAAATCTACATGGACAAAGGAGTTGAACGAAAACTTGGGGAGCAGAATTGCCAAATTTCAAATGCTTTTACTTGTCTTATGAGCTTATTTCAGATACATTCGGGTTCTGCATTGATTCGATAACTTTCATCTAAAAAATTGTTTATTATATACTAAGAGCATTTTTGAGCATCTTAATACAGTATGTATATTAGATATTCATAATTGTTCTCAGTCATCTCTGATAGCCATTGATACAATTTTGAAAGACCCATATCGCTCTATATTAAGCGAAGTAACTGCATGACTACTTTAAGACATAGAACAATATTGAATAAAAAACACTTGCGCACTTATGAGCATATGCAAATGATGAAAAAAATGTTTGGCTAGAAATCGATAATTGTTCTCAGTCATCTCTGATAGCCATTGATACAATTTTGAAAGACCCATATCGCTCTATATTAAGCGAAGTAACTGCATGACTACTTTAAGACATAGAACAATATTGAATAAAAAACACTTGCGCACTTATGAGCATATGCAAATGATGAAAAAAATGTTTGGCTAGAAATCGACAATAGACACAGTTTACACTTTCATAATGCAATTTCTTTATTAATCTGCTATTTCGGTCAATCTCGTACAGAACTAAGAAATACTGTAGAATTTAATACCTTTTTGAGTTTTGTTGCCCACATTGTTCTCACTAATATGCACTAATAGTTATTTTTTCGATAATAGTATCCAACAAATTGTAAGCGATTTTCTTAAATTGTTGGCTTATTTTAGCAGCAAAAATATCGAAGCAGAAGAGGAGCGAATGAAGAGAGGGAGAGAGGAGGGCATGCTAGTGCCCGTAATAAGGCATAGTGCTGCAACTTCTTTCTTCCTTTCTTCTTTCTTCTCCCTCCTCAAAAATTGGCAGTCACTGAGGCCATGTTTAAGATCGCTCAGAATGATCAAATCTTCTTTTCACCAATTCCCATGTTTCTCCATAACTCAAAAATGCTTCTACACGTTCGCAACAAATTAAATGAATACTATCGAATAATGCATAAAACTTTCGTAACTCATTCGTGCAAATAATCTCACAAATATTTTTGCATATTTCATGCCAAATTTTATGACATTTCGAGAATGTTTCATTAAAATCATTTCCTATCGTTCCACTGATCTGCACCATTACGTCTTTGCAGCACCGTTGATTATCGAATTTTTTCTCTCTTCGTTTATCGTTCACTATTGCATCTCTCTTTATCAGACCCATTCTATTGCGCATTCGTCCTAAAGCGAACTCTTTTTCTTAACACGTTTCTCTGCCGCTCTCTCTATAGCGATATAGGGTTACGGTAGCTAAAGAACATGTTTCGTCGTCGCAGTTGTGCTCGTCGTTTATTTACACAATCAATAGTTTGCTTGGCGTCACCTTCCATCATCATTTGCGAAAAGTATTTGCTGCACGACTGTAGAGTTCGATGTCAGACTTCAAGTTTCTCCGGCTAAGAGCTCGAGCCATCGCTTCACCTGTAACAGAGTCATGAATAAATGCAATAAGTGCCGAAGCGCTGCGATTGTTACATCGATATGTGACTACAAAGCATCACAATCTAAGAGTGTGAAACAATCTAATTAATTGCTATCGAAGAGAAGGTATATTGCTGCAAATATGGAACGCCTCTTATATAAGCTCTTATCGTCTACTATAAGATGTCAGATAAAGCTTGACTCCAATTCATTCGTAAAGCTTCCTTTTCAAATACCTCCTTAATATTTTGCGCTTACCGGCCGATAGTTGCCATCTATCATTGTGTCTTAATTGATTGTAACAATCAAGTTGTATCCCGTTGTTGCCAGTCAGTTTCATTCAGTTTCCACTAGCACAAAAATAAACCCAAACTTCCGAACTCAGCTAATGTGATATTTTTTTATTTCTTCTTAGTAAAAAGAACATGTTATTCTTACATAGAAAATGAAAGGAATTTCATTCTTTACATATCATATTTTAGAATTGTGTTTTCTTTTCCTGTTCATAGTTTTATGCATTCAATTCCGTGTTCTCATATAAGACTCTATTTTGTATATTGTCACTTTTGCAAGCAGCCATTCGCAAGGAAGTTCTCGCTTCGATAGAAATAGGTCATATGCGTTAATTTAGTGGGCGTTATCAAAATGACCGTATATACCGCAGTGCAATATTCACTTCTTATGCTCACTGGGGCCTGCATTCGATTATGCAAATGCTTCGTCCCTAATGCAATTCGTTGCTGAAAATTGCAAAGCTTTTTCCACGCCAGCACCCTCAATGCAGTCTACCATAGGAACTACTTTTATTGTCAATAGTTTCACTACGATGTTCAAAAACAAGTCAGATTGCAACTATGGAAGCAAATTGCAATTTGCAAATTGCACTCTGAAATTGCGCATTTATAAATTGAAAATGTTTTCATAAGTAATTTACTTTAATTGATATACGGATGTCAGCTCACTATATAAATTCAATTAGTAACTGTTGTTCACGCAATGGTGTAATCAATGCGTAACCTGATATTATATTGCGCGAGCACAAGATACCTATCAATAATAGACAAATAGGCGTTTAATTTACGCATCGTTCCCATGCTACCGATCCGATATGATCGCAATGCAACATTAGGTGCGACCTTTGTCAGTGGGAATTAATGAAAAATAATTTACAGAAAATTTAAACTGCTTAATAGCATTGTTTTGTCATATTTTCACAGAATTGCCAAATTTCTTTTTTTTCGCGTAAAAATAACGAAGTTGCTTGAGATATATTCATTCAAACGAAACGGTATTTTTTTCGCATGCCAAAATTGCTCTGTTTGTATTGCAATAATTAGCAACGTTTCTATACTATTCCGTAATATTTCAAATTTTATCCACATGACGTGCCATCAATGATACAACATATCATATGAGCAAAATATCACCTGTAAAAAAGTTTTCTTAAAAAAATCGATTTGATGATGGTGAATTAAGCGCTATGAAAATGATCGTTCATTCTACCAGTTTCATTTGCTATCGTTTTATCGACAGAAGAATGAGCTCGTTTGAGCTGCATAATTCTACTGGATGAAATTCGCAGCGATATAGATGTATGCACAGGTCGTTTTCATTGCGTAGTATTTCTGTTACTTTTACGGATTTTTTCATTGCGTAGTATTTCTGTTACTTTTACGGATGACGCCTTTTCAAAAATTTTTTCTCTCCTTCAAACTTTCCCGTTGAAACTTTGCAACTATGAAAAATGTTTGTCAACTTACCATTACTTAATATGCAAACCTTTCGTGCCCATGACCACATGAGCCCTCTTGTTTGCTTGCTACAAGCAGAATGATAGTTCTTTTATTGAGTGCACGTTAATTCTGCCTCTAATATAAGAATTTCTTAGTTGCATAGACCACTGATAATATGGAAGTGCTTGATTTCAGCTTAATGCGGATACATATGCGAATGATGCAATCTTAAGTTTGCTCCATTAGCCTCACCTCTGCTGCTATGTTCAGTTGAAGATGTAAATGAAGAAATCTTCTTCGGCATTTGAAAGTTAATTTATTAACAATGCACTAAGTTGTGTCTAAGCAGAGGAAAGTAGGGTAACACGCTCGATATCCAGCACAAATAGATGCGATCAAAAATTGCTTTATAATTGGATTGGTATTTTTGCCTGTAAATCGAGCACTTCCAAATTAGGCTCATTACCAACGTGACTCATGCTGTGATTATCATTTTATTTAGCGTAATGATAGTAACAGATAAGAAAAACTCTCCAGCATGATCCGGTTGACAAAAATTTCATCTCACTTCCATGTGTTATGAAGTGACCATTTTACGACCTCTTATCAGATTAGAACATTAAGTATTTGTGACACCTAAAGATCATAAAATATGCCATTTCATGTGCGAAACAACACTGAAAAAGTGTGGCGACTATTGTATTTCACTTATTCATAAAACTTTCCACTTTCTTATAGTCAGGCATCAATGAAATGGTTTTTATGGCGATATACATCAAATTTGGTTATTTACTTACTTCATTCAAGGGGGCTCCAAAAATGAGTTACAAGCTCGAAAACTTACGATACTGTTTTTTTGCTGTTTATGAAGCTCAGCACACCAATGAGTAATCACAAAACGAGTGTGCACTTCGCTTTCTTGGGATTATCTTTAAAGGCGCCAATTAACGCATTAGATAACGCCATTCAACGAAGTCTACTCTTCTTCACGGTATTATGGCCCATCAAGAGAATCTCCCAATCTCTGACAGTGTTCCTACTTCACTTTTACGATCACCTCTTCATATTCTTCGGTAACACTTATATTAGAGCACCTTGAATGTGTTACTCTCATATTTACTTAGGCTCATTTCATTATGATAAATAGGAATGCTAATATTCATGCCATAAAATGAAAAAAAGGATAAGTTATGGCGTCAAAAAGAGAGAGAAGTTGTAAATTGTCATTTGTTTAGAAGTTCAGCAGTAAGAGTGATGTGATGGTTAATTAGTGCTTGAATAAATATTAGTAATTCATGCCGATTATAGGGTTAGATTTCGAAGATTTGTCATGTTTTCGTTCTGTTATTCACGTTTCAAAAAATTTCGAAGCGAACGAAAGGCTGAAATAGCAGACACGTCGGAACATCGAAAGTTTGAAATTGGTGGCTATCATGCAAGAGAAATCTGAAAGGTGATAACTCAGAGAAAATTACTAGGAAGCAAATGAGTCGTTTTAATACAACAGTGGTTCATTGCTATCGCAACCAAAGACTGAAACAACATCGAAAAATTTCATTACTACTGAAGCTTTCAAATTCACAGAAACGCAAGATACTGAGAATACTGTTTGAAAAATCCTGTTCGACCAGCAGGTTTGCGAGTTTTTTATAAAATTAAACTTAGATAACAATATGCAGTCTCTCTTTAGTACAGCCAACCTCGATTATTGGTGCAGTACCAGTTATTGGGATCACCTCTCAATAATTCTGCGTTTTTCAACATTGACAAGGCAACAATTAAAAATTAACAGAGAAGTAATGAAAATCGAGCTGATAGCGAATAGTTGTTATTGGCATAGCGGAATTGCTAAAATCTATGAGAAAAGCGCACACTTATGCATGGCTCGTCATCTGGTAGAAATGTATCGACGAATATTCATGAAATCCTTTAGCCAAATAGCATTGCATAATATTGAGCCAACTGCACCATATGGCGATTGACCTTAATCCTTAGTGCGTTTGTTGTTTTTGCCTTTGTTACACTTCAATTTCTTAAGCATGTTGTTCATTGCCAAAGTAATCTTGAAGGTAGAGTTAAACTATAGAAGGCGATGTGGTGATTACAAAAAAAAATGTATAACAAAATGTTAACAAACAATAGATAAGCGAAATAATGCTGTCATTTTTTATTAGCTCGACCAATCGTTCAAACATTCCTACAAAAGATTCGCTTTTTTCCTTGACAGCGTAGAACGAGAATTTGACTGCAGCAAAATATGATGAAAAATTTTTGCTCCCTTAGATAGCTGCAATTGTTTCTCGCGATTGACGCGCCCGAGTGAATGAAATTAGCTCTTGCTGCACTTAATAACAACCGAAATTTTAATTCCTGCTCCGACGGCTACGGAAGTGAAATTCCAACTCAGACAGACAGACACGCACATTTAAGTGCTTTCAAAGTCATGATGTTGCCATAGCCTGCTTCTGCAAAACAAATTTGTAAATGCTTGAAAAGGAGGAACTTTTTATGAAAACTATTTCTAAATTCTTGCTCTCTTTCATTTTTCAATGCTAAAAGTTATTTTGTACAATGCGCCGGAGGGCGATACGCAGAAAATTAAAAAAAATTTTTTTCATTTCTTCGCAAAAGCAGTGTTCAAGAAACCCATTATTATTTAAAGCTAAATGAAAAAGGACCAACGGTAGGGGAAACTTGTTTCCGCCATGTATATGGTATACATCGTGAAATGCTTTGCCAACGCTTAAAAAGTTATAGTGCACTATATTGTTTGAGAATTTTGAAGTTTTGCCTTCACATGTGAATTTCTTTTATATTCCACTCATTGCTGATCGTTTTCACTCAAAACAACATTACTACTGAATTTGCTTGTGAAGCATTCAAAACTTGTAGATCCCTTGTCTTCAGTGGAGATAGCGTCATAGTGCGGCAAATGCAGAGGATGCCATATCGGAGAAAGCTAATTGACTATTCGGCTTGTGGCTAATGGGCATGGCTTAAGTGACGAATCGTTTTCTTTGCGTCTGACAGATTCACACGCTGGCTGAATACATTAACTGTGCATCAAATTTGTTGCTCAAAATCAAAACTGCTCACATTGGGCGAACATAAAGCGTTGTTGCCTTATGCAAATATAAATGTAAATGCAAATGACCGCAAATGTGGATTTTTATTCGAAGAAATACCAATAGTTCGCGTCGCCTCTAATTTGTGGCTAATATCAATGGATTTATTTTAACGATTTTAGCAACATCATTCGCAAAGATATTATTTGAAGTACTCTCAGCTAACAAATAGATTCGTCTTAAAATATAATAACTAGCATTGATAACTATTTTTTCTGATCATTGGATGCAACGAACTTAGTTTTAAAGTATCTTGACATATTTCACATTAAACGATGAAGTTCGATTAAGAACGTTTCTTTTAAAAATTTTGCCAACAAAAAACATTCCTTCCTGGATGAGGTGTGCGTTATCGTTTGTAATGATTGGACCATAAAAGAAAATATTGTGCGTTCCTCTCATTCATTCCCACGGATTTTCCATTAAAATATCTAATTAATTAATAGAGTTTATAAATGCAGTGCTAGGCTAACTTAGTAAATATTCACAATGATAAACACAAGCCACTTTTAGATTTCCAGAACGTTTATGCTATGTATCCCACGCACTCTTGTGCCAACTAAAACAATCAACTTTCGAGTTTTTGTTTGCATATAGACAAGATTTGGCGCAAGTGATGCTTAATAAACATAACATTTTTATTGGAAACATCAACTATTATTTGTCGAAATATGTTAACAATATCGAAAACGTTGAGAACGCAAGGATTTCTTCAAGAATTTAAAATTCGAACAGTAATTCTAATAGATGGGAATGAAGGAAATTACTGCTAAAATTGCAAGATTTGCTAGATGACATGAAAATCGTAATGTCTACTATCGCTCTTAAAAGCTACAAATCGAACGGAAAGTATCAATGCAGATCACGTCGAGTGGTCTTCGGCCTGCCCAATTTCCGCTGTAATCGTTTTAGGTGACAATGAAGATAATAAAATGCTGAACAAGGCATATTTGGGATGCATAACGATCCTTGTGGGGAGGCAAGGCATTTGCTCTAAACGGCAAATTCAAGTATAAAAATTTGCATTAACCAAAACAGTCGCCTATGTTAGATAAGGAGCATCTGTCTTGAATGTGTGGCTCACACAAAAAACGACTGCTCATACATTTGTGCTAGTGAGGGGTAATTATGCTTGATTTATGGTTTTGTGCCCGTTTGCAAATTTAATTGGGAAAAGCGCACTGTGGCGACGCCTTCTATGCGCGTATTTTATTTGGTCTATCAATTTATCTCTCTGCCTGTCCCTTCTTCTGCCTGTCTGTTGGCCTGTCTGTTTGTCTGCCTAGTTATTTCAAACAATACTTGGAGTTGAAGTGATGAAATTTGGCGCATAACGTGCTTATCATGGGATATCTCTCTATACCGTACTTCACGCGTTGGCCCATCAGCTTTAAATGAAGCTATAGACGTTGAAAAGTGTTGAAAATTTAACATCCGTTTTGCTTCAATCGGTTTCATTTCTTGCATTGGTCAGGTTAAACTAGTGGAGGAGCTTGCCAGAAGAGCTGATGAAATGCACTTCTTACATTCCACTCAATCGAACAACCATTCTCGGAAGCTATCAACAAAAATGAAAGATGTGCCAATAATGTTTTCATATTTCAATTGATTCAAGAGTCGAGACAGATGTCACGCAAGAGGTTCCCTTTTTCTTGGCCGGTAACATGCTCGAAAATTTTTCTGCTTTTTTGAAGTGCTATAGCTTTTTTTGGTAATCGGTAGATCAAAACGATTTATTCTATAAATAGTCGCCTATAATGCTTTGCATGCACATGAAATATCATAGCACTAGCTTTAATGGCTGCAGATTTGCAAGTTTGGGCTGGCGTAGGAGCATAACTCACGTGCGCACAGACACGACCGATCTTTTGTAGAAGGTATGTGCGAGTTAAGTGAAATATTGAACAATCGTATAGTAGAATTTATGCGTGCTGGAGGTTGGTGAAAATGTTTATCGATATGCAAAAATGCAAATGGCATCAGCACCCATGGCAGATTCTGCACTAGAGTTCTATCTTACTGAAGCGTTGACTTTCATATAAGCTTGAAAAATTTCATGTGACCATAGACGAAAGCAAGCTAATCCATATCTATTATGTATTATCCCTCCATTCTTGTGTTTTTAATGATTATAAATTCTAATGGTGAAATATAATACACACAGTTTCCGAGAGCTAGACCATTCAGTAACTAGATTACGAGAACAGTAGTAGGAAGACGGTTTCGCTTAGTCCATTTTTTCTGTTGATGCTGAATTTTCCTCGACCACATGACTTCTAAAATATTTTATTCATTTCACTTTCTATGCATATCTACACTGTATAAAGCATTGCGTTGCGTACGATTTCATATCAGAGCATCGGCCTCATTTACTAGATCGCAACTGTCGGTTGCGATCTAGTAAATGAGCGAATGCAGATCCCTGTTCAAGGCGATCCGGGCGCACATCTATTTGTATGGACACTCTTTTGTGTATCTAAGCGCTCTATTAGAGGAAGAATGGTGCGGAACGCGGCGATCGCGTATTAACCCACAAAGTGAGTCTGCCTTTACCAAACCAGACGCTCGAGACCCACCTCATCACTATCAACTACCACCAACCTCAGCGGTCATCATTGTAAATCAAACACGTCTATAGCTCATGAATTGTGAACGTGAATGCGGCAAAGCAATTTGCTATGCTCGTTTACAACTCTGCGTTATATGAGATAGAATTTAGAGCTTAGTCTCTAAATATTTCGTCGACTGATGTGTAAAATTTGAGCAACAAATTGTGCAGAACTTAACATACTGCATAATTATGCAAGATAGACAAGTATCTTCAGATGAACCGGAAGCGTTCAAATGTTGAGGCAACATTGCTTGTTCTTAGCCACAGCAACATAATTGGTTCTATCCGCCCATACCACATAATGGAACACCAATAAAAGGAAAATGTTGTAGAAAATTCAATGATGAAGTGATTTCCACGAGACCTGATATTTCTTTTCATAGTTTCTTCTCAACTTAAGGAACTTCATCAGTTCGGCTTTTCAGGCGAACTTCATTACATTTGAGGCGTTAGAAAGTTAACACCTTCGAGGCAACATTAGCTATTCTCCCTTCCTCCAGCCCGCCCCCACCACACCTCCCATCCTCTTCCTCCCCGAAGCAGTGAAACGTGCACTGTAATCGCTTCTTTGATTTGCTGACTACTCTCAAGGACAACATAGCACATCATCGAACGGCGTTAGCAATGTGCGTTCGTAATGAACTCATTTGATATACGAAATCAACCGCCAAAGTGACAGTCACTAATCTCAAATTTGATTTTTTTGGAATAACGAAGTTCATTAGAATTAAATCGATGTGGCATTCGAAAATACAACTCGGCAGGTGGCACGCGAATTCATGACACATTGACAACGCATCATCACGTCTACAATCCTCCTCGTAGCAGCACATTCCGATCGACAATACGCACAAACTTTAATTTAAAGTGAAGTGCATTGATGAGCGCTTGGCGATTTGTTGCGCGAATTCATATATTCTAATGATGCAAAATATGCATCTAAGCATATTTCACATATCTGAAGGAATTTTGCGAAAGGATCATCCATTCAAAGAGCCTCATGAAAGGATATTATTAAGTGCGAGTGGAAAATGCTAAAAGGATATTGAGCATATCCATCATTACGTAATAAGAACTTCATTCATTTCTCTAGGCGAAGATCCGTCAAACATAAAACAAGTGGGCAGAACAACAAGAGAAAACAAACTTCTACCGTTTTCTTCACTAAGCTGAAGATAATCCTAGCGATTTTGTTGTATTTATTCAGCATTGGATGGTCTTGTTGGAATTTGTGAAAGGTGATAACAATAGCTTAACGCATGTCTTTCAAATCACAGACCTGATGATGCGAATGTTATGTAAAACTGCTTGCTAATTTAGGGAAAATTTTGCACAGCACTATTATAGTAAATGTATCGGCAAATTATACACAATTTTCATCATATTTTGACAAATACAACTTTGGAGAGCAATATTCAACAAATGTGTTGTTGACAAATGCAAGCCTCATATTGCGATAAAAAAGGAGGCAACAAAAGAGGCAGTGTCAGGATATACGTGCCACTTGGATCATCGAGAAGGAAGGCACTGCTAGAGGCCACTTCCTCCAGCCATGTCCCTCCAACTGTTCCTCTTTCGCTCTTTTTCGTGCGTGGAAAAATGGCCACTGAAATTCACGGCAATTTGTATATGGTGCCTTTGCTATATGTAAAATTTTGCACAGCACTATTATAGTAAATGTATCGGCAAATTATACACAATTTTCATCATATTTTGACAAATACATCTTTGGAGAGCAATATTCAACAAATGTGTTGTTGACAAATGCAAGCCTCATATTGCGATAAAAAAGGAGGCAACAAAAGAGGCAGTGTCAGGATATACGTGCCACTTGGATCATCGAGAAGGAAGGCACTGCTAGAGGCCACTTCCTCCAGCCATGTCCCTCCAACTGTTCCTCTTTCGCTCTTTTTCGTGCGTGGAAAAATGGCCACTGAAATTCACGGCAATTTGTATATGGTGCCTTTGCTATATGTAGCAAAGTATTCAACGTTGCTGTCTATGCTTATCTCTCCATTCAAGTTCAGCCTTATCTCGAGACTCCCTAGATTTCAACTCTTCATGCCCCTCTTTCACTCTTTTGTTGATTCCATTTGTGAACTATCCATCGCTTCTGATCTTCTGATATGCATGTTGAATTCATTATAGAATCCCCAGTCTACTGCTGAATGATTCGAAAATTTTGCCTGATTTCCATAACAATAAAGCAGAGGCGAACGTTTTTGTCGCCGTCATTGAGGAACGTCATGTGAATATATGTATGTGTGCGTATGTGCGAGCGGTGGATATATATGTGCCGTCCTACGGTATTGATGCACTTTACGAATAGAAATGAGGTGAGCTGGCAGCAACAACTAAATTGGGGTGAAAAAAGACGCACACACGGCAACTGGTTATAGAGACAGCGAGCAACGAACGACGTATTGCGCTAAATTTTCACTAATACAATTGAACGTTGAGGCATGTCAGCAGCACGAATTAACATCTCATATCAATCAACTCCCATATGCAAGCAAGTTCATTGCCATTTACAAATTTAGATTTATCTCTAAATTCGTCGAAAGAAATGCTTCTGAAAAAAAAACTTGTAAAAAAATCAACGATTGTGATTGTATTTGTAATTGTTTTTTTCGTAGGCCAACAACGGCGAGATTAAGGAAACGACCAGAATGTGAGGGTCATATTGAACAGATGGGAAAAACGAAAAACTGTAGAAACAGAGATGAGAATAGACATGATTGTCAAGAAAGGTAATCGCCTAAAACGCCAAAATTTCAATTCCTGTAAGTACAGCATCTTGCAGAACAGTTTACAGCATGTCGTCATGAAAAAAATGTTGAAAATGTGCCTTCCGATACATCCAGCTCAGTGATGCATCGAATAAACTTCATAGTGAAGCATTTTAGGTGCAATGGGCATTCATGAGGCGTGCGAGGCATCCACAATTCAACGCCGAAGAAAACTGTTGAAAATAGAAGCAGAAGCACAAAGTGGGCACATCCAGCCACAATCACTAGACGTAGAGTTAAGGAGATGGTCGGCTTGAACTGTGGAGGAAATGAGAATAGTGAAGAATGTTTTCACATATGAGCGAAGCGTCTTTATAAGGAATGGCGACGGTTCTCGGGACAGCAAACAGCGGCGCTCTGAGCCTATTAGAGCGAACCCTTGCCCAAAACTTTGCAAAACTGTGCGCTCCTCGCTATTCGGCATAAATTCTTAACGCATACATAAACGCACACTATGAATGATTGAGCACACCGGTAAACATCCTGACCATTTCATTTCCATAGAGTAGACTAATTTTGCCTACATCCTTTTACATCGATTTGCAGGTAGTCTTCTTAGCGCTTGAAAATTTCGAAAACTGATATGAAAAAAAATTCTGTGAGGTTTCAACCTGAAATCACCTGATATCAAGGAAAAACTCCGGAAATAAGACGTGGAACAACATTCGACGAAAAATAGGGATATGCATAGATCTTTAAAAATTCGAATCTCACTCGCTAATGTAACTATAAATATCTGTGCTCTGAGTTTTAGCTGTTCAAGCGTCATAAATTTTAGCAGCTATATAATATCTTGCCTTGTAATTCAAGGCTATTTTATCTTTCTGATTCAAGGCAGTATTACTTTTTGGTTCAATGCTTCAAAACACGTCAACAACAAAAACATTTTCAAAGAAGCACTAAACCTTTTAGTTGCCTCATTTGACTTCACATCACTTAGCAAGATTCGCACACTGCTGCAAAATTGCATTAATTAACACTGAAAGAAAGTCAGACGTCAAGTCTTGACTGCAATATCCTCATTGCAAACCTCTAAAAGGTCGAAACGATTGATATTTTATACTCTCTCAAAATAAAAATTGATGATACACTAAAATTATATATCGTTAGGATTACTACCGTAGAAAGCTATAAATTTAGGCCGCCAATTGCAATCAGTCGGTAAGCGGTGCAGTCAAGGGCACTAATTTCGAAAGATTTTACCAACCAGTGTCCCATACTCTTTTTTTTCCTCATTTTTGTTGCATGCATAAAAAACGGTGAATCAAAGTATGGATTCTTGTGGCTGTTAACATGTATCCCTTCTGCTTATAATATTTGCTTTACTTTACCACTCACTTGCTAACGCTATCAACGCAAGGTACCATATTGTTACTTCGATGGTGCTACCTCCAATAATTAAAAATAATAAAATGCGAAGGTAAGAAAAGGTGCTTGCTGAGGTAGCGTTAGAAAATGAAGGATGTAGGCGGAGTCGAGGCATATGACTGCATTCGTGGACCAGCCAACGGCATAGTGGCAGCAGACGAGCGCACGCAGCGTCACAGTGGCTCGGTTGTGATACCTCCTCTTCGGTGCGGACCGAAAGAGTATTTTAGTACTATAAGTATCTTAGGGGATCAGCCATTGCTTAGCCGCGCGTTTTCGCAGCCAGCTCGATTAGCGGTTGGATTAGCTGACGCGTTGCCTCCTGCCTGCCCGCTTGCGTTCATCGAGCAATTTGACTTTTTCAACCTTTTCTATATTAAAAGCTCTCTCTTTGCATCCGGCCATTTTGAAGAAACAGTGAATGCCCTCAAACCGATAAGAAAACCAGCGATTATTCTTTGAGTGGGTTGGACTAATCAAGTTCTTGATGCAAATGATGATGAATGCCCGCCAAGATAGAAATACTCTTGGCATTACTATCTTTAAGCTCATGGAATAAATAGCTAAATGACCGCTTTATTTTAAATTATCTAGCCGGTAATAAAATTGCCAATATTTTAAGAACGCTTTTATTTTGCTTTACATGTTCTCTAAATGCTCGAGTAATTCTCGGCGTTAAACGATGAGATGATAATATTCACTTTTATTGCTTTTTGAATTGCCTCAAGCAATATTTTTGAGTTCTAATTAGCACAACTACTTGTAAATATTTCAGTCTTCAACTTCTGATACTTATTCTACCGCTGAAATGCTCGAGTCTGTTTGCATATGTTTATTCGCGTATGAAATCGAGCGAATACTTCTCGTCTCTCAAGTTCAACCCTCCTTTGTTGTAGTATGCATTCTACATATATGACACATACTTACAGTAATCATTGTTTGCCAAATTACTATACCATTCATCTCTTTCTTCGTCGGATCGGGCTCTTAATATCGGCAAAAGAAAGCAGATAAGCTCGATGCCACCCAGCTTCCCTTGATGAAGAGAATAATCGAGTAATGTGGTTACATATAAAGCAAGGCTGGGCGATAGTACCGATTTCGTACAGCGATAAATATTTTTTACTCCGAATCGCATTCCCGCATGTGCTGTCAGAAATATGATGATATTTCTATCACGCTTATGCGGAGGATTTTTGATGTTTGAATGGCACTTTGCATTGTTTTGATTCAGTGTAGTGGTCGGATGTTCATTTGAAATGCGGTGCTTTTTGGCGCAGTTTGGCGTCGATGGGGCATTATTGAAGAGTTGTTAATCTGCTTCATAGAGCTCTCCTCTCCCTATAGCATGCCGATCGCTATGGGTCGGCTTTGATGTGAACCGCATGCCCAATGGAGTACATGTTTGACAAAGTTGACAGCTACGCGTTGACACTTCCCGCATCAAGGAATAAGTCTACAATAAGGATAAACCTGATCGAGGTGAATAGATGAACCTAGAGTAGGCCGGAAATCGATATTTCAGGATGCTCTGAGAACTGAAAAAAGTGGCAGTCTGGTTTATCGCTCATCTGCGTTCGCCGAGGATGCTTCATTTATGATAATTATATCTGGTAATATCTATTACTTCATCGTATAATAGTTCAGCAATCATGCTTAAATATCCCTAACCCCTTTCAACAAATTCATATTGAAAGATATTGAAATTTTTAAGGAAATTTGAAAGAAAGCTGATGGTGAGATACTGTGACTAAGATGAAGATTGCAAATAAACGAATAAGGCTAAATGAAATCGAATTTTACTGGACAAGCATATTTAAGTTTTGCTTTACTCTAATCTCGTGCACCTTTCAGAAGATTTACGTCATTTTTTGCAGCATTATACTAATATAAATGCTACAGAAATATATAACGGTAATGTTTTGAGGAGATTTCATAGTTAGAGGGTGATAACAGTTTGCATTATTATTCTAACACCCTCCTGATTACATATGCAGTTTACCTATAGTATTAACACTATGATATTTATTTAAGCATATCCGGTTCTGTAATGCAGGCGCTTCAGTTGTTCAACACAGTGCCTGTACTTTTGCTTTCTATTATATGTTATATCATATATATTGCGTATGGTGTGTATGCTAATTCATGGGTCAACTAAGTATATTTTAAATGTTGCTTAGTGATGAAATATATGTGAAACGTATGCTCAAGTTCCTCAAGCCAGTATTCCGCGTTAGCATTTAAAACCTTAACAGGGAGCGCTCCATTAGGGAACATATAATTTTAGAGCGTCCCCACGCTGTTCACTTCCTGAATTCGCGTACAAAAGTTACATACCCAACAACTCTGAATATGTATCATCTTTCATACATGAACTAGGCACGGAATTGCATCACATGTTGGAATTTTCATAATACTCCATGATGGCAATGAAGGTAAATAATTTTTTGAGGGATAGATTTCGATAGCGCATCCTCCTCGCTAACATGCATGACTGCGATCAAGTACCTTTCACTAAGCTTCAGATGAGTTAGCGATATTTCAGACGCTGAGTGGTGTTGGAACCATGCAAGAGCACCGCTGTGGTGCACAGGTAGTAAAAATTTGTTAATCTTTAAAGTAGCTTCTTCATAGCTCATGGAGCTGGTATCGCAAAACAGTGGTGTAGCTCGCACGCATATCACGGTAAGAAGTGATAGTGCCATGGATTTTATTGTTGGGCCCAGATGTTGCTGAGACTGAGGGATTATAAACCATAATTGTAGAGTTTTTTAAATGAGCGAGGTTGAGAGACCATTGGGATTTCTTTTCAGGTTAGGTTTTGATAATAACTGCCTTCTATGTTTCAGCTTCACACCGCTTTTGCCTTTATTCACCTCACGCTATTAGCAAATCTTACTGCTGATTGTGCCGCTAGCTAGGTACGAGAGCAGCGAAAACATAATATAGTTTTAATTTGTGCAGCAACTATTTAAAGGGATATTATGGAAAGACTCGCCTCAGGAACCTCTTAACCTGATTAACTGAAGCCACGTTCACTCTCAGCCTGGTGGTACGCTTCTACAAGCATAAAACAGCCAGTTAGGAAGAGAGCGTAGTACGAAATCCATTTCATTTAACGTCTATGCTAGCCTAGCCACAAAGTTAGCCAGTGTAAGTGGGAAAGGCTGCTGATTGGGCGGTGCCTCATCGAGGGGCGTGGTTCGGGCATTGAATCGTTTGTGTTTCCGTCGAGGTGATGACGCGGTCCTGTGAGCATCAATGTTGTTAGTATTTATAGAGCATTTATTTATGGAGAGCACCGACTGCTAGACAAATATTATAGAGCATCGAATATGAGCTGTAGATGAAGAGTAAACGACAGAGGGCAAGCTCGTGCGATGGAAGAGAATCAAAATCGCATTGGGCACGGCTGAGCCGCTGTGGCGCAGCCTCACAAATGGCGCTGTTTTCTTTTACGAGTTACTGTAATCGGCTGGTCTTACCAACTGCTCCTCTCGGCTTCTGAAGTGTTGGCGCATACATAGAAGCGTCCCAACGGATCAGACACCCGATTAAACTAAGCAGTTGAGGTTTTGAAGATGGACCCTCTGTGCTGCTCATACTCTCGAGCTATTCAACGCCATCAATGACAGCCATCAGAAGCGGCTGTCGAGAGGCTCACGCAACGATCATCCCATATTATCAGCGTTCAAGCCGATTGGCCGTAATGCTTTGCGGGTCCATTATATTGGTGTAGACATACGATGAAAATTAAGCACCCAATCCAATTAGAGTGTTGGATTGTTCAAGAGGGGCCATACTTGAAATAATCCCTAAGAAGTGTCTAGCAAAAGGCGAAGCCGATCATCTCCCCGCATAGCCATACTTAGCGCAGCTTTTCTCTGTTACAAAACGAAAAGTTAACAGCTTTGCTATGCATTCTTCAACTGCAATGATTCATCAATATCGGCGTCAATGTTATTTCGTTAGTACTTTGTATCGTTTATGAAAAACACCGCTAATAAACTCTTCAAGTTGATCATCTAATCAGATCATTTTTATAATCATGTAACATTGCTTCTAACACCGCATTTTGATGACTTCCGTAGATTGACTATAGGACTGTTCACAGCGCTCTTTAGTGGAATATTTTCTCAGGCACGCCTGACCAATATTACCTTTTTTTCTAAGTTGAAGTAATGTGTATGCAACATTGTATGTGTATATACAGATGGTATGTTGGTCTGAGTTAAAATGCTTTAAATAATTCAGCGACATATATTGAAATTCTAACAAAATAAATACATTTTTTTCAAATTGAAGAAACGTAGTTGTAATTCTTCTGAAATTAACAGAAGTTACTATACTCGATTCTCATATGCGAAATTTGCTAGTATATCTTTTTGGCAGTCTAAAAAGAAGGAAGGGAAATGGCTGAGCTAAGAGTATGCTGAGTTTTCGACCACTTATTATTAGGAACATATGTTTTGAAAAAAGCAAATTGCGTTTAAGAGTGAGCGAGCGTATTGTATTGTGGAAAATTTTACCATATAAGCAGTTTTCATCTGTATATTCAATATATGTAGAGTACTAGATGTGAATGAAGATCTTGCTTTTACCTGTGTTAGATCAAGACTGCTTCAGCGATTAGACGAACAAGCAGGCAGTTGTGTTTCTTATGATGTGACGAACACTGGTGGCTGGACCATTAATATTTAGGCGAAATTTGTTAATTCCATATAGTATTTTATTGTATTTTTTCGAAGTTAGTGAAATCCCTCGTCGTACTCAACTGAAAACCTCTGAGCATCATTCATTCTGTTCTCAAATTGCAGCAGATGTCCTATATTCCAACGGTGACCGTTAGTAGTGCCGCAGCTGCGGCCAATATGAGTTCCGCAGCAAATATGGCTGCGGCTGCTTACTTCAAAAATAGTCCTTATGGAGCACCACATATGTCGGGAGCTGCGCTTGGCTTCGCCGCTCCTCCAACACATAACTTTTTGCCAGCTGGAATGGGCTACATTGGTGGTTCGTTAGCCGACTGTCAAAGTGCCGGAATGGCAGCGTGGAATGCCGGACAAGTATCTAGGTATGTCATTTTATTGTTAATTTACTGTTAGGAACAATTTCGAGTTAATGTTCATGAAACATTGTTAAGCCTCTAATGATTCAGTATTTATTCCTGCTCAGATAGTTCAAACTCTCAAGTAGTTCGAACTATTTCAATGATTGCTTTAGCTTGCCAGTAACACCATCAAGCTAAAGCATAATGCAAATTAGGTATAAAGCGAGGAGATTGTAAACTTGCAACCATGAAAAAGACATCCGGCTATAATGCCCACTGACTGGAGCTATTTTAAAATTAGAATGGCGAAGTTCTGATACGGCAGCTCACATCGTTGTGAGAATGATTTCGGTGAAATTTACCTATGGCGACATGCATTTCTTCTTTGTGCCTGTTGTTTAGCTGATTGTAATAATTCATTGCAGAATATTTTAAAACAAAATGCGACCATGGTGAATATAACTAATATGTAGTGTGATATCCATCATTGTTGCCCTGCTCATAATTATCATCAATAAAGGCATTCTTTTATTACGAATTGCGGCAACGCCACAATTTGAGGAGATGTAGGAGGCCTGCTTATGCGAGGGCTTACAATGTATTGTATCGGATTTCCTCTGAGTTGAGGATTTCAGCAAGAAGAATTACGAGATCTTTTGGGCTGTATTTATGGGCTAATTTATGAGGATATCTGTTTTCACTGTGTTCAACTTGAATGATTTCTTCATCAGGAAGCAGCGAAGAGAGCGAACAACGTTCACACGGATTCAACTCGAAGTGCTGGAAGGTTATTTCTCAAAAACGCGCTATCCAGATATATTCATTCGTGAGGAAATTTCTCTGAAAATTCAACTACCTGAATCTAGGGTCCAGGTAACGTTTCATAAATTTTCACAGGTGATAGTGCAGTTGAAATTCCAATAGCGTCTTTATGCAATCGCAAAGAAACTATTTTATATTATCATCATATTCCACTTGGTGCTGTTATTGAGGAGAAATTTTAAACGATCTGTTGTTATAGCACGGAGATTTTTATCGAAAGGTTTATTCGTTGTCACACAAACAATTGTGCGCTTGAAAGGTCTATTTTCAGCTCGGCTCTGAAGTATAGAAAACTTTGCTTTGGAATGTAGACATGAATCTGAATCTGCTAAAGAGAGGATTGTCTTAATGAACCGCTGATTTATCAATAGACAAGTGCTGCTGCCATTCTCAGAACTAGTTGTGTGAATCGAGAGCACAAATGTGTATCTAAAAGCTTTGACAACTACTGGTTCAGCATTACTTCTTATTTCTGAGCTAAGAAGTGCGACTCTTAAATAGATCGATTTGTAAATGGTTGTACCACACTTACTCATTTAGAAACACTGTTCTCTAAGAAACTACTCATGTTGGCTAGGACAGCAGCATCTTATAGCCAATAAATATAGCTGTATTTGTACCATATAAATGTTGAATAACAAATGTGTAAAGTTGTGAGCAGCTCACTGATTTCGAAGTGCTAATTTATAGGTTTGGTTTAAAAATCGACGTGCAAAGGCACGGCAACAAAAGAAAGCATCAAAACAAGAGGCACAAGTGAGTAGTGCATGTCACTCGAGTACAACGACCGCCACAAGCGGTGCTTCTTCTGAGGGACGTGCATCTAACAACGAACATGTCGAGGTATGCTTACCTGTTGCCATACGGTACATCGCTTTTTTTCAAGGAATACTCGCGAGTTTCCAGATGAATTTTCCTCCCAAAGAATGGCAACGATCAGCGCAATACACTGCATGGTGTAACATCAATGCTAGTACAAGTTCTTAAGTTAACAGTCTTCCAAACACGGTAGTGAGTGGCTGCTCCGGCAAAAAGAAAAAAGTATATAGCGACAACAGTTGCCATCGAAAGAGCTTAATTCGTTCCTTTTAATTTCGTGTACTTCAAATGGCCAAACTTTTAATTACCTTATTTCATTGTGAGCAATCGGAATGATATGAGGGGAGTGCTGGTATGATCACTTGCTTTCGCTATTCCACTTGAGACCCACATTTGACGAAAAATATTGAGACATGTGTCATTGTGCGTTAATTCTATGAGAGATTAGTTTTTTAAAAGTGGACTGCTTGGAAAATGCAGTGCGACAGCGCTCAATGTCTGAAATATGGCCTGACCAGCTGCAAAATATATGTCAGTCTTCAGATATTTTTCTTTAGAAACGATGGGAAACTATATGATATTTGGAAACTATAATAAACGTTATCCTCTGGCTGGATTGTTCCATCAAATTTCTTAACTCTGGTTCTAGCTGCTCTCCGGATAAGAGGCGAATAAATATATTTGTACACACGGACATTTCTCTCTAACGCGCCTTGAAAACGCTCGTCTGCAGAAGGTGAATAAAAAGAATCAGTGGTATTGATAGCGAATGAAAAATATCGTTTTATCAAACATTGCCGAGCAGATGATGGCACGGACAGGTGGGATGATATAAAAACAAGTAGAATAGTTGCTGGAGGGTAATCGATAATTTACAGAAATAATCACTCAACAAAGACCAACTTGCACGCATAAGCAAATGTCGATCTGAACTCATCTATAAATGAATATTCAAGTCTAAATAAATATCTTTACGTAAAATGCTTTCGAATTAGTATTTTTGCCCCGCAAATAATTATAAATAAATATTCATGCCTAACAAATATTTATCAAACTATAACTGATCAGCGGTACTCGGATAATCAGTGCTCAGATCTAACTTAAGCAATCAACCAGTGAGGTTCTATAGCTAACAGATGTGTAAAACTAGATAATCATCATGATTTTCCCTCATTTAATTGATCGATATAAAGGTCTACGATTACCTCATCAAACGTTCAGGTTCAGGTGAAAGTGGAGGAGAGTACGGAGAGTGTCGCGCAAGAACAAGCCGTCCCTACTGCATCACCCGTTGAGATCGATCCTTCGAAATTACCCGTCATTCCGCCTTCCTATATCGGTGCTCTATCACCGTCGTCCGCATATGCTGCGCAGCCTGCCTTCGCACAGGGATACGGTAAGTTCACGACGTCACTTCGCTCAAAATCGTTTGCACTTCGTTAATACACATGTGTGCATAGCTTTAAGACATAGGAGGATCTATAAAACAATTGCATGCAAGAAATTTGAGGGATCTTTTGTCTAATCTGCTCAAAGTGATGGAATCTAGATTAGCGTGTTCGTTCTGAGAATATCAGATGATATTAGCAGCTTAAAACTTTAATATTTTAGAAAACATTATGGAGATTTCTCAACATATCTATGCAAAGATTTTATAAGAAAGGAAAGGGTGGAAAAAAATGTTTTTGAGTACCTCAACCAGCTTTATTATATTCTTCGCTTCCGCTTCTTTCCTTTTTTCCCGCAGTCTTTATCCTTTCATCCCAAACTGTTGATTTATTTCACATATTTCATTCATTTATAAGTATTTCAGGAGCATTTCTTGCGACAGTTCCTTCTGCTAATATATAATGACTAACGAGAAAATCGAAATGATATGTGCCATAATTCAGAAGATTCTGTCGTAGACTTTGAGGACTTTTTCACTCAATAATACCAATGCAGTATTAACGATAATGAATTTTTTAAAGCCGAAGCAGTGTCATAAAGCTCAGTGAACAATTTAGCCACGGTAAGAAACTATACTTCCTAACTTCCTCCGTAGAGAATTTATTTTTTTCAGTATGACGTTAATTTGGTAATGAGCTCGTTCTTAAAATTTCAGGATACAGTACTTATCAATCGGCAGTCCCAACACCAATGGAATATTTTCAATACCCAACCGGTGCAGCGACATATGGCGCTGCTGATCCCTGGAAATTTATGAATCAATAATTGCATAATTAATGCAATATTCTCATAAAATATCATGACACTAGGCGTAAATCAACAGATTTCATCTATCAAACAAACGAGATTATAGAAGCTTATTTCCAACATTTCTATGACACAATGTTTTCTCCCAAAGAAATTATCTCTGAATGAGTTGTTTTCGATATCTGAAACAATCCTCATTCTTTAAACAAGTTAAAAATTTATTTGTTGGATAGCAATTGTTTTACATTCCTTTTCAATGATTTGTTTGCTTTCTACGAGCATGATCATCGTGAATGAAATTCTACAATGTAAAAGTCAAATGCAGCAATAAGGAAATTGAAATTGCAAATTTTATAAGAGAAAAATTTAAAATTTAGAAGAAAAAGCTTATCGCAACAATATTGTTTCTCTTTAAATGTACAGTGGGAAATATTGACGCGATAAATGTGATATGATAGAAAGGATATGATGAATTCACATTACGAAAACACATTATTTTGCAAAAGTAAATTTCTGCATCAGTTATTGATCATCATTATGAAAGCATTTTTCGAACACAGTGATAAATAGTTGAAATTCTTTGAAAAAAATAGTGCTGAAGAAATACCTCAAAACATTGGAAATTTTGCAATTAAATGAACCGAATTTGCAAAATTTATTCCCTCGATCGCATAAATTGATACTATAAATATTTGATTTAATTCAATAATATTCATGGTTTTTAATTTTATCTTTTTACGCGGACATGACATTTAGTTCACGAACTGGTTGTGAAATATTTGCAATATTACTTAAGCATTCTACAATTTGCCAGCACAAGTATAGAAATAATGTTAAAAAAGCAGTGCTTATGAAATAGTTTTGAAAGAAAAAAAAAATGCGAATAACAAACTGGTTGCAACGCGAACAATTAAATAGGTTCTAAAATGTCGATTAAAAAATAAGCCAGAAATAATCTAGCACCGGTGCGAGAAAATCGTTCGCAATCATCATCAGTCATCTTCGACGCTTCCAATACTGGAATTTTTATAAAAAAGACAGGAACCGGAAGAGGGAGGGGAGGGGGGTCGAAGGAAGGGAGGGTAGAAGGAAGAATTATGTAGGGAACGAAGCCGGCTTTTCTTTTCTGTAGGGCTACATCGTTATCACTCCCAAGCCACTGCCTATTCTCATACCACCGTATAAGCTTAAGTACGACGAACCCTGAAGATGCTGATACGGCAAATCATTGGTTGTCTGATACTAAGCAATCAAAAAGAACCGTTTCACGAGGTTGCCATGTTGAAATTTTTTCTACTACAAATCTAGCAACCAAATATTTTTTTCTCTCGCATAAAATTTTTGCTATGAGAGCACAACTGTGTACATATTTTGAAAAAAAACCAACACATGTAGCATGCATAACATTTATTGGAGTTATTCTTTTGCTGTCTTTCTTAACAAATTGAAAACTTGTTTCAAAAAGAACAAAGGAGACGAAATAATTTGAAAATTTCGCATTCATTTTCAGGTAATTTCATTTCATTTTCATCTTTTTTCATTTCTTTGAACTTTATTCAGCAATCCACTGAATTATAAATTACAAAACATCATTGGATTCTCCATAGATGCTTGATTTCATTTTTTTCTCTTCGTCAATAATGCCAAACTTGCGCTAGCAGAGTTGTGCTAATTGCCTGTGATTTTATGAATTTTTTTTTTTTGCAGATTTTGTTATTTTTGATTGTTCGAAAGCATCAATCGTTGTTGTGTATTTATTGTTTATCAAATATTGTGAAAGTTTGTCATTTCATCTTTTTTTTTTCAGCTATATTTTTATGCAAATTTAAAACTGATATGAGAATGTTTGAAAGCCATAATTTCTAATGAAATATTTTCACACAAAAACTTTGCCTCTCGAATCCGATTTACAATCAATGGCTCATCTGAATTTTTCGTCAGTGTGTTGTTTATGTCTTCAATTAATACATTTAAACTAACCAGTGTTGTCACAAATATATGAAAGTGTTTTTTTCTCTCCTATAAAGATGTTCACTAGTGAATTCGACTCACTCTAACATTTCACAAATTTGAAAGATTTTTTTATGATTGCTGTGGTATTTTTCACGATATATATTTTTTCTTTTTATATATGGAATGTTGCATTCCATATTCTTTTTCAGAACTGAAAAAAAGAAAACTTTTAATTAAATTATGAAACCATTATTCAGGAACTTATACAAACATCCATTTCTTAGTGTGATATTATTGGCGATGCAGAAAAATCACATAAGGAGATGGAAATAAGAGAAAAAAGATGACTCCACAACGAATTAACATTTGTTATTTGCCAGAAAAAAACATCTTTTAAAGATTGTTGCTAAGCTCTCCGCCGATTTTTTATTGCGATAGTCGACGATAACTGGATATCAAGCAATTAATAATTAATAGAGAAGTTAGCTATTGATAGTAATTGGTGCGAATTGATATTGAATAGTTTTTACTCGTTTCCTGGCAAGGATTTATCTAACCATATTATGCTGGAGATACAAGTCACCAGAAAATATTATGATTGATGTATGAGTTGACAGAAGTAAGGCGACCGTCAAGCCAACTATTAAATCCAGAAGTAAAGAGATTGACGTAGTTCACATCTCTTTCATTTGTTGCCATCTTCTTCAGATATTCTCATGATTGAATCTTTCGAAATCAATCCAAACTACCTCTGAAACTCAAAAGACATCTTTTCTTGTTTTCAATAGAGGCTGATAGTTGAGCCTTTCGAACGTTTAAGACATCGATATAGTATTGAGTTGATGAGCAGTGCGTTGAATTGTTATGCAACAATGAGATAGAGCTATGTACATTGGCCATAAAATTCGTAACAGTCGAGTTGAGAAGTTAAAGGGCTCTAGTGTGGAGCAGAACGTCGATGACACATCACTGAGTCATTCACTCTTTCCTATCACTTAATGATCTCCTAGCCATCTTGGCATTCTGTTAGATTAGTGTTCATTCATTCAGATTACTTTTCACCTTTTTGGCGTAGTTTGTATTTTTCATTAGAATTTTATAGATGATATAATACAATATGCAAAGTAGATTTTCTTATGAATGTGCAATTCACTGCATCTATAAATGTTATTTGTAAAAAAACCCAACAAGATAAAAAAAATCTATTAATAAAAGAACGCATCAAGTGCTGAAGTGGTTGGGGGAGGGGGGAGTAGAGGGGGTAGGATATTTTTCCAAAACTATTATGATAAAAGTTATCCCTGAGAAGTGAATATTAAGTATGTATTTTTTCAATAATTCAAGGGAATTGTCTACAGCTGAGAGGTATTAATGGAGTTTCGAAATTCCTCAACAAGATGCAATAAAGCTTATAGTAAATGTTTCGTATAATTATCGAATATCGACAGCTATCATAAATAATATTGTTGTGCAAACGAGCAAGGGTATCTCGACAATCATTGCTGCGCAACAGCCAAATATGTATTCGAAGCTTCAAATATAAGATTGAGATTCCGCGGATTTTCAACCGATCGGCAATTTTGAGATATAGTCTCGTGTTTAAAAAAAAACTGGAAAATTTGGAAATCTTTGTCTCTTTGTTCGACGCCTCAATTTCAAAGTTAGAAGTGACTTGTCGAATTCCACTTATCAAACAATAGAGATCGTTATCATGGTAAGTAATGCAGAACTGCATTCGCGTTCGATATTAATGACAACTTGTAAATATTGCTCATGTTTGCATACGGTAGCATAGGTAGCTTTGGATTCTTTATTTTAATGGCAACAGTTTGCGATATTCTTACATGGATATATTTGATTCGTCGTATGAATGCGCGATTTGAAGTTGCATTTTATACATCAAAATGCTTACCTTCCAAACATTACTTGTCATTTAGTTCGCCGAGCATTCAAACATTGTTCGAACAAGCCGTTCGGTCTCAGTGAAGTCGCAGTATTCTCGGCTATTTATGTGATATGTTGGAATTAAGTGCTCCACCTGTTGCAATAAAAAAGAGAAGTGGAAAAAGCGAGAATAAGACGGGGGAGGGTATTGGCTGATCACTCCATTCGGTGTTCAAATTGCTCCCGAACCCTACCAATGGAGAATAAAATTTTGAAAGGAAAACAGGAAAAGAGGCAAGAAAGTGGAAGAGGAAAAGGAATGTGGAAGAAAGAGCAGCAGTGGTGGGTGGCTTGCAGAGTATCCGGGAATCTAAAAATACTCTTGGATCTAATATTGCGATCTCGTTCTTTCAAACTGATAAGCACAACCGGCGTTCAGTGCTGAATTCTGTAGCCTAATTTTCTGCAATCCACTACTGATGAGCGATATTTGAGATTATGTCCTACATACCAACTGGAGTTGCCAACTCAACTGCTGTATCCGCTTCGATGAGCTCTGCAGCAAATATGGCCGCTGCAGTTTATTTGAAAAACGCAGCCGCCTATCCTGCGACGCATATGCCTGGCACAGCACTTGGATTCGCCGCTCCACCAACACGCAATTACCTCCCAGCAGGAATGGGTTATCTAGGAGGAACACTGGCCGATTGCCAAGCCGCTCTTCCATGGAACGCACCCCCGCCAAGGTATGTTCTTGAGCACAATCGTGACTTCCTTTTGACCATCATTAGGGAAATTTCATGTGCATCGCAACTGCCGTCGTCGCTTAAATCTTGCCGCCGGCGAAACACTTCTGCAATCCGACATCTTTTATGCAAAGGATGTACAGTATTCTGTCATATATGGAAGAATATTTTATCTATCTGTTATGCGTAGCAGAGTATAGGAATTTTAGCCCCTATGGCAAAACGATTTTCATTGAAATTCGTGTAGATGGATTAAATTGGCTATGCTTGTCAAAAAGTTGAATACGTCAGATGGTTTCGTGGATGAGCGGTGCTGGAAAATTTTGCGTGTAAAATTTTTATGTAAGCTGTACTTTTCATACAGAAAACTGAGCAGTTTTTTGTCCAATCCACTTGTGTTTAATGGATCGGATGAGACCTGTTGAATTTGTAACGCGCATTGGTGCGTTTTATGCGGTAATTTGCCGCCCAAAATGCTCATCTGGCGTATTTAATATTATTTTGGGATTTGTTCAATTTGGATAGAACCGTAAATTGAAAACTTTATTTTCTCCATTATTGACGCGTATTTTGAGAGGATCCTACGCGACCTGTAAACGATGGTCTCAACCATCGTCTTCAAGTCTCGTCAAAACGCCAAAAAAGTGCGCATGTGTTCACGAATCCGGAACAATTATCTGACATCAATCCGGAATTTGTTTTTCAGCCTTCAGTCGTTCAAACATGTACGGGTTTCGATGAAATATTGAATGTGTAAATGTTCACTAACGTAAAAGCAGCATTTGGTCTATTCTGGAATCTGGATTGGCAATTTGCCGATTGCAATTTTTTACTAAGCTCGTAGCCTTCAACAATGTTGAAATGTGACCGAGTTGCTTTGACCGTCTTCTGCGCTATTGGTACGCAACGATTGCACATCCGATTACTTCTACTTTTGCTCGACGTCGCATGCACATCTTTTCGAACGATACGTGCATGTGGGGTGACGTAATCTGGAGCAGCAAGCAGCACAACGACTTTTCTTTCAGCTCTTTTGTTCTTTGAACAATTTTGAGGAAATTTAATATTTTATGATGGGATTTTACTTTGGCGGAAGTGCCAACTGTAGCAGTTGCTTTTGCAGAAAGCAACGTCGTGAGCGAACGACATTCACTCGTGGTCAATTGGAGATTTTGGAGAGTTATTTTGCGAAGACCAAATATCCCGATATATTCATGCGAGAAGATGTCGCGCTTAAAATTCAACTTCCAGAATCGAGAGTTCAGGTGCTTCAGATCGACAAAAATTTCTACAGTTGTAAATCAAATTGTGATATTCTCGATAGATATCTCAGTGAAAAAAGAAAAACGCATATCGAACCTTTTAGTCTTGATCGATAAAACGAATATGAATAGGTCTAAATTTGCAAGCGTATAAGTAATTGGGCTTTCAGATTTTCGTAAACTTTCTATTTGAAAGCATGAGATTTCATAAACTAAAGCATAGATTGTTGAATTAATAGTGATAGTCGTTCGTTTATTTTTTTTCTTTGCGATTTCTTTTGAAAGATCATCTGCACAATCGTACCGCATAATATTTCTTATGCCCTCGGAAGAGTATAATTCAATTAAAATTTAAGTTGTGTTAATAAATGAGCGATTTAGAGAACGGCATTTTGAACCGAACTTAAGTGCCATCAAATATTTCCTTGGAAAAGATACATATAATGTGATGCTTCGATTATGCTATTGAATAATAGTGAAAGCAAATAGTAGAACTTTGTTTTGACGTTTTGTTCATAAATGATGCAAGTACTAGAGCTGTAATCCATGTGGATCTTTAAATATTGCTACTTCAATTTTACTAAGAGGTATCCCACATTCGAAATCTCCAGTCACTGCGAACTTAGCAGCTTCAAATCCTTAGCTTAGCAGTATTTCTAGCGTTAGCGAACTACTGAACATCTGCTATATGTTCAAAAATTCATGGACACATCATAGAAAAAGAACAAACTTACTTGTTTGTTAATGAAATGTGCAGCCTAAAAATACGTTCCAAAACGTTTTTCACTACGCAAAGAATATTGCAGCAAGTGTGGATAGGTGTTTCCTGCAGGTGTGGTTCAAAAATCGGCGAGCAAAAGCTCGTCAACAGAAGAAACTTGCTCAGCAACAAAGCACAAATTCTTCCGGAGCATGTACTAGCGTAAGTGGCGCATCTAGTAGTAATAACGGATCCGCATCAGATGCCGGCAGTAGCTGTGGTAATGACAACATTGAGGTAGATGGCATTTCTTTTTATTTCTAGTTCTTCTTATTCTATGCTCGCAATCGTTTTACTAACTATGTTTCGGTGACGGGTTAGAGAAAATCAAGCCTGCTTTTCGACACTATAACATTTACTGTATGCAACGGATCGTCTTAATAAATGCCATGTCGTCGCTCCTCCTAGGAATATACGCATCAAATGGCCCCAAAATTGTGGAAGTAGCTTACAACACTCCCTTCTTTCTCTCATTTCAACTCTTTCCCTTCTTAATTTAGCTGATTGGTGAAATGAAGCTACAAGAAAACAACAGGAATTGGTGTTGATACACCAATTTGCTGTTGGTACTCTGAATGGTACTTTTGCATATTTGGGCATTGGAGCAAACAATCAAAGAGATACAGCAAACCCGATTTACATAACTATCGGTTGTGATTGAGGTGAAGAGTGATGACCTATCGGATGCGATAATGGTGGATCGCACTAGGAGCGCATCAAATGGCGTCGACTCGAAGAGGATAGCAATGCATCCCTCGTATTTTAGTTCGATGGCACAATCATCCAGCTGCGCTGTTCGCCAAGGATACGGTTCTTTCAATTTCTGATGCTTAGAACTAGGCTTGAGAGGAAAAAATAAATAGTACTTACAGTGTTATTTCATCGTGTTTAATCAGAAACCCACTTTTTCAATTTTTATAGCTCGAAATTCGATCACTATACAACTACCTACTCTTCATCATTACAAATTTTTATATAACCTGGCCGAATTATAGCTATCGCTGTTTTCAGCTTCTAATGGATATCAGATTGGTGCACCCGGACCAATGGAATATCTTCAATACGCCCCACCAGGAAGTGCAGCGGCTGCATACACCATTTCTGATGCTTGGAAGTTTTAACGATTTTACACAAAGTCGTTCATGTTGATCGGAGTATATCGGATAATACGCAGATCCTATCACTTGAAACCTTTGAAATAAACTTTTATAAATTAGTAGGAATCCTACAGTTCGAGAAACGAAGTACTTGACTTCATTGGTCACCATGTATGAACATCCTTTAGTGATGAACATCTTTGACGGATATTCAGGGATGCTATTTGCATCGCTCTATGTCTACAATATCCGAAATTCCTGATATATACATGAGCACCTATAACTGTTTAATTATCCGGACAGTTCCTTCAGAATCATCGCACTCAAAGTGATCAAATAAGACAAATAATTCCACCAAAGCTTTCTTTTATATTATAATTTCGTCGCTGTGTAGACAGCTAAAATCGTTACTATTAACATGGGCAAACAATAAAATGGCATGACTATGTAGCTGCGAAATCTCTTAGTTTCCCTATTCGTGCAACTTTTTATGGAAAAAAGTGGTTATCTGCTCCTCATGTCGCCCTCCTTTTCTTCTCTTTCTCGTCTATTTTTTTCGTGTCTTTGTTCGTGCAATTACCAATTTTTGTTCCCTCGTATTTCGTATAAAAAATATCAATCTGTTGCCTGGATAAAGTCGGGATTAGATGAAACATTTCTCTATTTTTCTGACTTTCCATTTCGAGGTTCTATTTTCCATCTTTTATGAGAGAAACTAGCGTTGAAGTATTTTATTCATGAAATTATATTGCGTACCCAATGTGACTGCAGATGCATACAAGTTGCATGAGATGTTTTTTCATTCAAATCGCTCATCACTAAGCGGCCCACAATATCTGGTTTCGCATTTCAGCTGCTCGAGTCAGCAAGCACCGTAAATTGCTCAGGAATAATAAAACTTAGTTTATATTATTACGTTCACATATTGCTGAACTAATGTGGGCCAAGTATTCGCTAAAATGTGCAGCTCAAACGATTCGTTCTTCGAATTGGAGATGTTTTAGAGATCTGCTTAACGGTATACAACATAATCCCTCCTACCGCAGAGTGCAAGAAAACTTTCACACACATTAAAAACACATAATTCCAGTGAATGGACTTGGACTGCACTGGATTGCAACCTATTTACCTAAAATATGAGCCGCTTGGCGAAGACTTCGTTTCATCAGTGTGGTAGTATTGACTTTGACTACGAAAACAAAAGTAAAAATATGGAAACGAATCGTGGAATATTCGCTTTACGGCTGAGCGTCTCAACCGAGGAGTGGAGAATCGAAGTTTATGTACCTGTACCGTTTTCCCTCTCTTCAATTTCCTGTCTTTCTTATATGCAAACGGGTCCTTCAATATTCCCAAAAATGAGCAATTTCTCTTCTTACTACCTATTTCCTAACCAACATGAACTCAGCATTAAACAGCATAAGACATGTACGAGTACTGCTACAACATATATGAATGCTGCTATCACGACTACACTGCTACTGCCTTAACCTATATTAATTGAAACAATGTGCTGTAGCGGTGGCAAAGAGTATTTAGCCAGCATCGCTAGTAGCAATGCTGGTTAGAATCACGCTTAATTGTCATCGGTCATAGCAATGTTCATTGAGTAGTTTTTGCTACCGTTAGTAGTAGTTGTTGCTGAAAATGATCGAATGGTTTACTACTAGTGCAAGAGCCTCGGGGTAGAAGAGCCTCGAACAAACACTGCTGTACGCACTTCTTGGCTGCGTTGTTGTCCTGCTGCCAGCAAAAAGGCGTCCAGCGATCAAGATGATGCTCGTAGCTTGGATTGCATAGAATGAGAGACAACTTTTATTCACTCTGCAGTGAGGATTCGAAACCTGGATCAAACTGCTGATTGCGAAGCCTACTTCGGAGTCACTCCCGAGCAATTAGAACTTGCCATCACTGATTTTGATTGTTTCTGATATTCCATCAACATTCTGTCGAAGATTAGACATTATGTTGTGCGTTCCAACAAAGTGGTGTTTAAGAGATCAGTCCGAAAGAATGCTATCTTAGTCACTCATGTACTAATGAAAAAGGATTGCCATCCGGCAACCATTTATAACCCATCCCTCATCAATAACACCCATTTCCGAGTGACACGTTTGATGGCTATTGTAGATGAAATAGCGCGTACGGTCAAAGCTCGTCGTGGTTAAGAGGGCTGACTACCTTAACGCCGATGCTCGAACTAAGGTCATGTTTAAGCAACGTTTCCTCAATTCGATGCACGAGGTGACAAGCTATGTTAAATTTAACATTCGAAGCTTACTGTGCGAAAGAGATGCCAGCAATTATCCTGTGTTCGCTTGTCAGAAATTGTGTGATATAACAACACGCTAAATAGATCGATTCAGCGCCAATGGCTTAGAGCTTTTAACCATAATGAGAAGTGTTCAGATAAGACCGTTGGTCAGATACAACCATTTAATCCTTGAAGTGACGCGAGACAATTTACGATGCTTGAAGGTTATAATGCATAGAACAATACTCCATTGGTAAAAACGTGGGCGCAAGTGAATCACACCAGCGATAAGATGCTAAAATATGGGAGAGGGGACAGATTTGAGGATAGCAGGAAATGTTAGCTGGAAGTGCAGCATTCGTGATCATGTTAGAGAGCGTTGATTCTCTTCTCTTGTTCATCGAGCTGCACACGAATTTCGGTAGGTAGATCTGGGCCAACCTGAAAATCACTATTGGCTCAATGATTTTCCGCTATCAGGATTTGTCTGATCGCTCGCTATTCCCTCCAGTTGTAGTTCGTAACAACACAAAGATATACTTTTCCACATTAACTGCAATTCGGCATCAGCCATTGTCTATCCCAACCTGATGTTTGGTCGTTCTTCTACCTTTGAGTCAGTAAAGGCTGTCGCCCAGGCAACGCAATCCTCTAGAAGTTAGTGCATTTTATTCGATCCGCTTCGAGAACCTCATGCTCAAGATAGCAATGATTGGAAAATTACGAACCTGTGTCTCGAAGAAGTTCCGAACCTCTTTAGCGTCCTCCTTCCAATATTCCTTGGGGATGCTCATAAGTTCCTCCGTGTTGATGCCACTGAGGCCAGTTAGGTTAATAGATCCCTCTGTCGGCACGATTCCTACAGCTGTTTCGCGACCAATCGATTGATCACCGTCGCATCTTCGAATAATCCAATCGAGAACACGGATATTCTCACCGAATCCAGGCCATAGGAACTTCCCATCGGCTGACTTACGGAACCAGTTTACATGGTAGATTTTTGGCACCTAGAAGTAATGAAAACACATTCATCCATTGCAACCAGATCGCTGGTTGAGGCGGCCGCTTTGCTGTTTGACGTCAGCAATACCGCAGATGGTTTGTTTTGGTCGACCAGTGTCCACTCCGAAGAATGATTATTTTTGTTTTGCCTGTGGACGACATGTTAACAAAACGAATGTTACTTTAATAGGAAATGGAAAGAAACCTTATGTCCCTTCTCGAGATTGACCCAGTGCTGGAGGTATTTGCCGAAGTTATAGCCCATAAAGGGACGCATAGCCATCGGATCATGCATCACTTTCTTGCCTTTATGCTCTGCAGCTGCTGTAGCCTCAGACTTCAGTCCAGCGCCGGTGAAAATACCGTGTTGCCAAGAGAACGACTCTATCACCAGTGGCACACCGGTGGGCCTGCAATCGCTGACCTTTTCAGTCTTTCTATGAAAGCATAGCGCACCCATAAATGGAGCGTTGGAAGTCAGGTGAGCGCGAATTAAGCGCTACTTGATGTTGAATTATTTACCCATGACTAACTGGTCAATCTACAATCGCTTCTAAACATCGAAAACGTTTTATCATGAATCTGAGAGCTCAAATAGCCATCTAAAAACTCATGGACGGACTTAGTCAGATGTCAAGTCCAGGACTTGGAAAGAGCTCGAGCACATCCAGGAATGAATCCGTGCCAAATCCCGGCATTCACTGCAGCAAACAGCCAGTAGGTAGCCAGCAGAAAGTGGGCACTAGGTTTCCTGGTACCCATTCCTTTTGGAGATCACGGCCTTTACGTGCTTTTTGCGACTTACTCTGTTTTCGTCAAATCACAGTAAGAACGGTTTCTAACCCCCTTCCTTATTCCATGATATTCTGCACAAAGTGTTCCATCTAAATCGCAAATGCCAACCTTCTGCCACCGAAGACGATAGCATCGATTGGCACTCCTTTAGGAGACTCCCATTCGGGATGAATGATCGGGCACTGAGAAGCTGGTGTAGTGAAACGTGAGTTCGCATGTGCAGCTTCTCCTTTGTCGCCAATGCGCCATTTCTGTCCCAGCCAGTTCACCATTTCCACATTCGGATCCTGAAAAGATTGAGCGCCTTTCTTCGATGGGTCACTTCTCTTCCCCAAGTCTCCTCAAAATCCCGCAGAAAGTCTTTAGCCATAGCCGCTGATGTTGAAACATTTCGCAACATAGAGAATAGGCTTGGAAAAAACAGATAGCGTAATCGAATTCTCAATAACGCTTAGGCTTCCTAGCCAAAATGAGTAACAGATAGCGCAATGAATACAAACCTTAAGATCGCACTCCATCCCTTCCCAGAAGAACTCGCCATTTGCCGTCTCAGCAACATTGGTGAAGATGCTGTTCTTTTGGAAAGTGGCCATTGCCATGGGGTTCGTCTTCGATGACGTCCCAGGGCAGACACCGAAGAATCCCGCTTCAGGATTTATACCATAAAGACGACCATCCTCTCCAAACTTCATCCAGCCGATATCATCTCCTGAAGTTTAGGAACTCAAGCTGCTGATATGACTAATTGATAACGAGCTCGTGGAGTTTCAGACACTCTTGGCCAGTATCGCCGCCGTCACAATGCTTTCATTGCCAAGTTAACTGGATTAAGCGAAAAATATAGGCATGAAGTGGACAGCATATCCCATTCTTAAACTCTGAATGATCGTTTATCCATCATTTTCTGCAGTTATCGCAAAAATGATAAGTTTTCCCTCTAAAATGGGCCGAAGAAGCAGCTTCACTCACCCACACAGCGAACTTGCCAGCCGGGAAGTGTTGGCTGTAACATGGCGAGATTGGTTTTTCCACAAGCAGATGGGAACGCCGCCGCAATGAAATGTTCCTTGCCACCGGGCGGAGTGACACCTAAATTTCAATGATCAGTCACCATCAGGCGAAATCGTTCACATATCGCATAGTCAGCTTCAAAACTCCGAATGTTCCACTAAGCAGTTCTCATGATCCCTTATTGAGAAAATTCCAAATTTCAGATTATAAACGTACCCATGACGAGCATATGTTCAGCGAGCCAACCCTCATCACGAGCGATATTTGAGGCGATGCGGAGGGCGAAGCACTTCTTGCCGAGAAGGGAATTGCCACCATAGCCTGAACCAAACGACCAAATCTCACGCTCAGCTGGACGATGCGCTATAATCGTTTTCTCCGGGTTGCACAACCAATTGTTCACGATCGTTCCTGTGAAAATTACTTCGTTTAACTTGTAATTGTAGTAAACTCATTAAAGAGCACGTACAAATGCTTCTGTGGATCTATGTCCTGATGCAAATAACCTTCGATTCTAGGGAAGTGGGAGGCCAATGGTGAGCTAAATACGGCCTGAAATATAAATAGGATGTCAAACAAGGGAACTGCAACTGTCATATTTTGTTAAACTTATAGATATTAATAATACTGAAAACATTACTAGTAACTGGATGTGGCACTCCGACAGAGTGGATGCATCGCACATATTCGCCATTACCAATCGCTCTGAATACCTTCAGTGATACACGCGTCATGATGATCATGCATAGCACGACGTACGCTGAGTCAGTCAACTGAAATACAACAACGATTGCTTAGGGCTGTGCAATGAGTGAACTACGGTGCTGATCATTTAGGTCAACTAATGTCTAGAAAGTGCATTTTCTCCTGAACTAATCGAATTTGATGAAATAAGAGGAGTGATTACATGGCTCGTTTTCTAGTGGGCAATTTCAGTCAACACCACGACCAGCATGAAATGAAAATGAAGCATCTATGACGTCACTTTCATAGATCGAACGTTCCATAAGCTAGCAACCAACCTCAACAGCGTTCTTGGAGATTGGGCCACCAACCGGTCCCATTGAGTAAGGTATAACGTACATCGTGCGCCCTGCAAAGCTGTCGGAAGCTGTGAAAAACTTTGGCATGTGCACATCAGGATATGCTAATGCACATCTCTTATTTTTCTTCATGATTAAGAAAATCTTTTATTAACAATATAAGTGGTCATCTGCGAAGGTCCAGTGTATCAATCGAATATTTATGAATTTAAAGCTTACATGTGCATGCCCATAGGAAAACGAAGTAAGATTTGATTCTTTGCCATCCCCACATTCGACGGATGGCGGAAAAATTCGCAACGCTGTAAAAACTTGGAAGTTCAGTAGTTCACCGTTCATGCATCCGGGGAATCTTGAATCAAGCTCGGCGTTGAACTGCTCCGGATCCATCCAGTGTCCCATAATTGGCTCAACTCCTGGTGGTGTGTGGCATACTGTCTGGTATTTGTCCGGAGTCACAATCCACGTTTTACTCTCCACACGTGCTACATCCTATAAAATTCGATCCGATGACAGTGAGCATGATTCTAGCAGCCATGTATGGGTTATTTTGCGTCACTCACCATCACTGCTCAAATCTTTCTCGATTTGCTTCTATCGTCAAAAGGTAGAAGTCTTGAACGGTGTCTATTTAGCATATGAACTTTCTCGTGCCTCAGCGAATGCTACTAAAAATCCTAGATGACCATATGGAGCGGCAATATGGCATTAGCAGCCCTAGCATAATGAAAAAAGAAAAGATTTTTTTTACTTGTAAGTTTTATGGATAGCTCGCAGATAGCTCACTTTGCCGAAGAGAATCAGTCGACGAATATCTCGATCCTTAGGGCAATAGCAGCTGGGAAATTGGAACTAACTTTTGGATCAGTTCTAACGATCCAGTTGTTCTCATAAGCTTTGAGTGGGAACATCATTTTGTCGTTGATGAGTTGTTTCTTGATTTCCTCGATCTGCTCCCGGCTGCCATCCACGATGTAGATATCCTTCGGCCTCATGAGAATTGCCTTCTCCACAACAAAACGCTGTACTTTTGGTGACATCGAAGTTAAACCACCCTGAATAATTTCACCATGAGAGGATTCTCGACCGTCAATTTCCTCTGAAGTAGACTAAAGCCACTGCTTTTTGAATTGAGCAAGAAACCCTTGCCGAGTGAAACGACAGTGTCTACGTTGCATTCTACCGCCTCTGCATATCACCTTATTCATAGCACACCTATGTAAGCATTCCATGCCAATTGCCTTCCTTCAGTCGTCACAGCAGATTCCGTCTCCTTTATCGATCCAAAACATGTTTTAAGCATTGATGATGGATAGAACGCAATCACGAAAAGCTTTCATTTAGATCCACTGCGGTGTTGCAATGAGAGGAATTTCTTCGAAACTTGTCTATAAGGAATTTCGTCCAGATCCAGTACATTATATTGAGAGACTGTCTCGGAGCTCTGTGATTAAAAGTCATGTAAATAGCAATGCACAGCCTACCCTGATCACGGGAATGGAGTTGAAAATATTCTTCTTATCGACAGTCGCGGTCAGGAAATCCACGTCGGATATTGGTTTGAGCGATGCGCACGTCGCCATCTGAAACAAGACCCCTTTTAGTGTCAATGGCAGGAGACCGAAATGAGACACTTGCGTTATGCTTCAGATGTGGGGAGAGGGGACAGGGAGGGCTTTCACAGAAGAGCTATAAAAAGCGCATAACCAACGTGACCGATGCAGTTTTCAATTGAAGATTCGAGGAAGTTAGAAGCAAAAGTTCTGGAGATAGCTTCCACCAATCTCAGGATAGTTTTCACCTCGACTCCCTCTCCCCACAATAATATCCAAAAATATGTCGGCAGCTCGATGGTAACGAAGTCTCGAAGATGACAAAGGTCGTTATCAGGAACGAATATCGACAAGCACTTTCCGCGTTTCTTATGCAGATCCTTATCCCTCGCTCAAAACAACTGCATTAAGAATATCAAACCGTTAACGGTCGTGTACTGCCGAACCTGGCCTCTGGATCCCTTGAGTGTAGACCGTATGGGAACACTACTTCGTAGAACACTGTTGCATGCGAGAATTTTCGTCTTATATATTAATGCACTCATAGGTGAAATATGCAAATTTCAGCGAAACTTTTATAGCATATTAAAAGAACCTAAATTTTCTCAGCATGTGTCCTGTTTATGCATTTTGCCGAAAACCTTGCTATTATTACGTTTGTGATAGTTTATTTTCGTACGCTTTCTGCAAATGTAATTTCATCGTCTCGTTTCTCTGCATCGATGCAGCTGGCAGTCGTTCTTCTATCCGTCTCGAACCTACAGTTGGCGCATCCGCGTGATTCCATTTAACCGCACAAGCGGATCTCTTCATCTCATCGGTGATTTTCATGGATTTAAACAGAAAATTGAAACAGAAATGTGGCCTATGAGAGATGTATTTCTTTCGAATTTCGATCATCCGCAATGGGAGAAAAGCCATGGAGCGCGACTGATTTTACTTACATAAAACGCCGAATGGCCTAAGCTTCACAACTAGGAGGAAAATTTCAACGATTTTTGATCATTTAGATTTTAGAGGAGTAAAGTGGTGAAATTTTGTTCCATATTCAACTGCTTGCTTAAAAGATTGTTTGCAGAGACAAAACCGTGAGATTGTGTCCCTAAACATTGCTGAAATATCGAAATATTCCTTTATAATTAGCATATAATGGGACAAAGAGTGAGGTGACGAAAAACTGAAGGAGCCAAAAAGAGAGGCAGTACATTTTAAATCGATGGAAGTCCAACGTTTAATCACTTCCACATAGTTAGCAGATAAGCCTGCGCTTTTCCCTTGGAGTTTGCATTCGGGTGCGTATCAGGTGAACATGAATGCATGTGTTCTGCTCGGTTCATCTGTCGTCATAATATAGTGGACGACACCGCCGAGAAGGCGTCTCGACCATCACGAAGGCATCACTATCGATGGACTGTGCTTACTCGATCGAAGCATGTGTGCGTCGAGAGAAAGAATACAAATTTCGTTGCGAGTAAGGACCGGTGAGCCGTCCACGGACATTGACCTATGAAAGAGAGAGAACTTTCACTTGTGAGCCTTGATATGCGTAGAGTGGAAATGGAATGGCTTTAGATGACGCAGTAGTCCACTAAGGTTTTCCCATTGTTTTGTGATTCTGACGTTCTCATAAATACTTTCTGTCCTCATGCCCGATCTGCCTTATTCAGCTAATAATCCGACTGCAAACGAATAATATATTGACAGTAGTTCCTTCATACACTGACCTCATATTAAGAAAAAAAAAAACACTACCCCAGGCGTCATAATTTCTAATCGCTTTTTGCAAATCACACTTTTTTGATTTTTTTTGCATTTTTGCAAATTTCACGACGAGCCAGAGGATATAAAAGACGCAGGAGAGCGTTCTTCATCATTCGTGCTAAAAACATTCGCTAGAGATGGGCGATGTAAGCTGTTATATGGCACCACCAGGTTCAGGAGGTGGTGGAGGTGGTGGAGGAGGAGGAGGCGGCGGAGGATACCAACGTGAAGAGTATGCCTATGGAGAAAGCGGTGGAAGTGGTGGAGGTAGGTTGTTTGAAGCAACACATCATTGCTGCAGGCGATATCGCTATTGGCATTTCCGAGTCCACTCTAAGTCGCAACTCTGCAAACAACGTTGGGCTGAATTCATGTGGACGTGTGCATTAATGTAGGAGAGGGCATGTAATAATCTCATGGGTTAGACTACGAACTGTGGAAAGAAAATTGCAAGAACTGACACGCATATGTAAGAGATTCGTTAGAGGGACGGCGCCATGCGGCTAACGGACAATGAACGGGTTACTAAGCTGCAGCTTGAGACACAGGAAAGCCAAACATTTTTAGTCCGAGAGGTAGGGTCCGATGGTGGTAAGAAGTTGCTAATCGCTCCCGAACTAAGACAACCAGCTGTATACCTCATTAGTTTGATCCAGTCATTTAAATTCACCTATGTTTGCACAAGCAAACTCGACCTTTCACGCTAATCACTCCCAGTTTCAGGTGGCTATGCAGGTGGCTATGCTGGTGGCTACTCAGGTGGGTATTCAAGTGGCTCAAGTGGTGGCAGCAGTGGCAGCACAGGCAGCACAGGCAGCACGGGAAGCACAGGCAGCACAGACGATGGACCGAAGATGCGCACCGACGTATCCTGTTATCTGGGTCCAAGATGAACGACATTGAACATCGCTTCAGAAACTCGAATTTCAATTCTCCCGATGTGAAATCATGATAGTAACTGCATGTTGATTAGCAAGCAAATAAACTCATCGTCGCTCGTCTTGCTATGCTCGCTCGCCATTCTTGCCTTTGTAGAGCAGTAGTTTTCGTTTCGAAACATTAATACTTCGAAACGTTAAAATATTCTTGCCTTTCGAAACGTTAATACTCAAAAGAAGCTTTTGAGAAGTGTTGTTTGTTAAAGTTATAGGCGGAATACTTTTCATATCACGGAGTTTCCGTAGGTCGTCTTAGAAAGCTAACAGGATGTATGTAAATATGTGAACAATGAGCGTCGTACCATAAGCAAATCCGTGGCACAGCACTGCAAAAGGTGATCAAGAATTCATGAAATCTCATATTCTGATGCAGACCTTTCCTGCGCTGGTCAGAGCTTGCACAATTTTTTTAACGTGTGAATATGGTCGTGAATAAAACTTCTCAAGGCTGGGCTGTCTTCATTTAAATGACACACCAGCGTGCCTCATCAAGGCATCCTGACGACAAGTAATTACACTCATTATTCATTACTCATAGAATGTGCTCATATCTTTTCCGAAGTTTTCATAAAAAATACATACTTCCACCTACCCAGTAGCCAAATGCTATTGCTACCCGGTATTCTCTTAGTGTATCAACAAACGACACTCAAGCCAACGAGAAGAGTCTCACATCCTTGCAACCTCATTTTGTTCGTCGCTGAAATCAGTGCACTCTCAACTGATTTTCCATGGCTCACTGTTGCATTTTTTAATTGATGTTTGATTATTTCATGGTGGAAGCGCTTACTGAAATGTAAGCGCTTACTGAAATAGCATGAGTGTTGGCAGCTTCTTCACCATCTATAATCCGGTGACAAATATTGTTTTTCTTTTAAAGATGCAACGAGTTTGTTTCTTTTTGTTCCATTCATGTTCTCTGAAGTTTACTTTACTAGTTTAATATTTCCATTATTGTTGTGTCCGTCATTCGAATGTTTCCTTCTTCGCCTCATACGCAATACTTTCAACATCTTTCTAACTTGCTGTCTATGACGAAATTAAAGGAAAGCATGTTGAAAAAAGTGATGTTTGGGCTGAATATCTCAAAGATATAAGTGGTATGATTGACCATTACAAATATAAGTGGAATGAATTGACCATTACAAATATCTCAAAGACTGTCGAAAGCATAAAACGACTGGTTTGGCGCACAGTTTCGTTTCGATGTAACAAAAAAAAAACAACTGTGTTTCAGCTTCTAACTTCTTGCGTTCATACCCCAACGCTATCAAATCCTCGGTACAAAAATTTACAACCTCTGAACGGTATCATTTTTAGGTCACAAGTTGTGCATTATTTAGTGGGACGGGTTTAAAAAAGGCTGAGTAGATTCATTATCCAAATGAAGGTGGTTAGCATGCAAATTTAATTGACTGACAACTGGTTCCTTCAGTGATCATGAGAACGCTAACGAAAAGTGAAAGTGAGCAGGCAAATTTGCAGACATAAGCGATGTGTACCTAATCCTAGATAATACCGGGCGTTCGCGTGTGCCTTCGCTTGTTCGGTTATTTGTACGCTTGCTGAACTTTTATATGAAAGTGAGCAAGCAAATAAAAGTGAGCAAGCAAATTTTGAAATTGATCCTACGTTCAATTCCCAACCAAGTGATCTTGCATGAATGTTTGGCGTTCATATGACCGTTGGCTCAGTTAGTTGCGGCAGCAGCAAAATTTGCATAATCCGTCGACATTCCCTCGGGCACTTTCCCGCTTGTTCACCACTTCAACCGAATAGAACGATTGCATTCATTAGCACACATATGCTCACATATTTGAAGCTCTGTAGACTCAAACGCGGACTGTTGATTGCTTGCACCATTTTCAACCGTTCGCCACAAGCTGCAATATTTTTTAGACTATCATTGAGAGACTGATTTTGCATGAGTTATTTCACATATTACGTCTCTTTCATGCATTAATGAAAATTTCAGTCGAGACAATAAAGTATAAAAGGCTTTCGAGCACGTGTGCCGTCATTCCTGCTACACTTGTCGCGGAGGATGGGAGATGTGAGTTGTTATATGGCACCACCAGGTTCAGGAGGTGGTGGAGGTGGTGGAGGAGGAGGAGGTGGCGGTGGAGGAGGATACCAACGTGAAGAATATGCGTACGGAGGTGATGATGGTGGAGGTTTGTGGTTTTATCTTGCTCTCTTTACAGAGCCAACCTTGGCTGTAAACGCTGCCCTATGGAACTCTAAAACCTTTGAACAGTGGTTATTTGTTTAGGAAAATTTCGAAAATAGTCACCAAGTTACTGAACTGCGTCGGCTGAGCTGAACTATTTCTACGAATCAAGAGGAATCAGTTATGAACAATCCCTGGTGAATATTTTCTAGTCTTGCGTTATAATGACTCAGCTCTTCCGAGATCCTTTTGAATTTTAATTGCAATACAGTCTTCAGCTGCTGCAAATATCGCTCGTGAATTTTGCTACAACTTCTCGGATATAAGAACAGCTCCAAATTCGCGGCATAGATGCATTGCAGTTGATTAGTCTCTCAGAAGCAAACAATTGCTGATGTTCTTTCGCGTTAAAATATGTAGGTGTCATGAACGCGACTAATTTCAGGTGGCTATTTTAACGCCGGAAGCGGAGGGAGCGGAGGCGGAGGAAGCGGAACTGGAGGAAGCGGAAGCGGAGGAAATGCAAGCGGAGGAGGCACAAGCGGAGGCGGCGGTGGTGCTGATGACGGTCCAAAGATGCGCACCGATGTGTCTTGTTATCTGGGCCCCCGGTGAACTGTGAAACGCATCACTTACTAACTAACAACAACGGGATTTGCGCTCCCCTCTTAAATAACCCAGCATTGAGGCATTTTAACAGCGAATAAACAATAACGCTATGTGCAGAGTTGTTGGAATTTAGTACTCCGTTCAGCCACTGCAAACATTGATCGATATTCTTGCGGTAGACCGTCTGTGCTTGCCACCATGTTGTGGATTCAAAGGCTGGAGTTTTTCCGAAAAGTTTCCTACGAGGTGAACACCGCATTGCACAATGACGATGATCATATGCGCCATTCAATGTGATATCAAAAACCGAATGATGCAAGCCGCACAGGGGTACAGTACTTCAGGATGAGTCGGTAATAGGTGATAAAGTCTTTTGGAAGGGCAAAAATGCATGCGTGCTGCCAATCAAGAAGACTGCAATTTGCAATTTTCGGCGACATTTCGGCAATATTTAGAAATGCGACCTCCAATGGAGTTCAGAGTCGATCATGACATCAGTGTTGCGAATGTCGTTTGGAGGAGTTGCGAAGAAACACTGGAAAGCAAAAAAAAAAATCAATTTCTCACGGTTCTTTAGGAAAATCGCCAAAAAACTGAATCTCCCTGTGCCAATCACTTTTACCGAGTGGAAATTCCAATCAAGATCAATGCTTTGCCTACTTCGATAATTCGATAAAAGATGGCGAATCGAAAAACTGTCGAATAATCAGGAAGAAAATGTTCACACGTTGACTGAATGTGGTGTGGCGCCTCATGTTGTACAAATGCTTTCTATGAATCCATTTTGAATGAGATAGTCGGCAAATTAAGAAACCATAAAAAGGAATACTAATTACAGGAAATTTGGAGTATTTCTTGCATTTTGAATGCTTACGTGGATACTGAATGATTAAAAGATTCAGTTTGAATATTTTCCAAAATAAAACAAGTGGTTCCTCCCCATCAATACGGAATAAAGATCTCCGGAATGATCACAATGTCTGTAACTAGTAGCAGCAAGTATGGCGCAAGCTTTCACGCCCCACTATGAACAAAACAGCTGAGTTCGAAATTGTTTGAAGAAGTTTTTCTAAATTCACTGCAAACTTTTTTTGGAATTTTTTAGATCTCACATAGGTTCTTGTTTACTTCCGATGCGAAAGAAACAAACTGGTCCATGTCGTAAAAAATCAACCTCATATACCTATAGCCTTATTAAGAGCTTTTATTAACTCATATCGATACTATTTGCGCATCGCATCTACGCTTTAATCCTCCGAATACTAGAAGCTTTCAAAGCAGATATCATCTGCAAGTTCGAACAGTTGAACGTTTTGTCGCAATAAATTTGTATTTATTTAAAAGAAACAATTATTATTATTCAACAAAGAGCATCAATTATAGAATGACGAATTAAGCAGCAATTGCATACAATCTTAAGTTCTGCTTATTTCAACAGATGCGTCGTTATTGGTACATTAGCATCGTCGATTGCTTATAAATGAAGTATATGCGTGACATGACCTTCCTTTGAGATCGTCGTTGGTAGGTTGAGGGCATCTACTTTCCATTTCGAATCGACGATAAACTTGTATTCGTGATGTCCCGGTAATAACTCTACTTTCACTAACCACTCGCCTTCGTTATTAGTTTTCCGCATTGGGATTAATGATTTCCACTCAAGAAATGAACCACTCAAAAATACCTGAAATAAGCACATAATAACCTTTGCAAAGTTGATATTATATAAGAAACGTGTATCTGATATTCTGATAAAAACATCGTTGACTCCGTCTATTTCGTCTGCTTTCGCATTTTATCCTCCCACCCCGCTATATGTTAAGGTCACCTTTGCAAGGCATCACATTTCATCTTTATCTTTGATGGATTTTTGCACTGGCGGAATGTTAAAAAAAAGGAAAGAAAGCTAGCATTTGGGCGTAAGAGAAGAGTAAGTCACAAACACTGATGATATGGGCAACGCTTCGACATTGTGCTCTTTCGATCACACTTGGTTGAATTACCATTGGTCAGTCACACTAATGTATCGAGAAATTATGAACAAAGCGAAGAGATTGATTCTCATAGCTCAAGGTGGAGCAATGACGGATGCGAAAGAAATTTTGGGAAAATTAAAGAAATATTCGCCTATAAGGGTTTAGTTTTGCGAATAAATCTAAGTCTTCTGCATTCCAATATCAAAAAATTACGCCTGGAAAACATATAATTGAAAAGTTTAAATCCTGTCCTCATCAAAGCCGAAAAAGTAGGAGGAGGAAGGGCGTTTTCCACGCGGAGTCCCCTACTCTTCTAACCACTCTTCCGGAGCACCGGATCCCAATCAAACTCTGTAATTGTGCTTGTTTTTGTTTCTTGCTTCTCTTATAATGCGCCGAAGACAATCAATAATGGGAAAAAAATTTTTTCAGTGAGTTTTCCCATTGCTGGACAACAGAAAAGTCAACATTGAAGAGATATTATTGGACAAGATGTTGGTAGATGCATACGCAAGTGAAATGTGTGGCGTTAGCCCGTGGATGTAATCGCTCCATTCAGAGAATGAAGTGATAAGTGGCAAACGATGGGCGGAGGGGATGGAATGGCACTTACCCAAATCTCTAAACTCAGATAAGCATCTACACAAATCAGCCGATGTATCTATCTTCTTTCGTCCCATAAATAGGCGATTATCAAATGTGGCGGACTGATGGTGTCTGTGCTTGTTCTGCTCCTTTTTTATCTTCTTCATTACTGATTCCAGTTTCAGATTGCTGACTAATATGAGTTGTTATCTTTTATTGCTGATGAGATATAATGAATGTACTCTGGAGTCGCCTAATTTTAATGTAATGAATTTTGATGGCTTACCGAATCGGCTTTTCCTCCTCTCCAGTAGAAATCGTGTGGAATTCGATTCTTTGGAAGGCATTCGTCGCAGTAGACGTTGATTGAATGAAGCGGAAGAACAGGTGTCATATTAGCTTGACTTTTCAGTTCTAAATAGACTTTTCTCACCCATGTGGCAGCAACATCGCAGTGAATAAAAGCTGATGATTGAATCATATTGTTTACACATTGAACTTTGCTCGGTGCTGCATCTTGCAAGCACATTCTGTCATTAGCAACAATGTATTATGAATATCTTTGCTAAATCATAAGTCTTCAGCAAACTGTCCGAAACAAGCGCTCTACAGGTTAGCTAACTCACTCAGAGACGAAATTGCGAAAACGATCGGCTATCCACTATCCATCTCCCGAATACGGCTGACCTTTCAAGCAAAAATGGAATCACCTCTGAGAACTTAACTGAATTCGTCAGACCGACGGATTACAGACGCGTAACAATGTAAGTGCGTTCAATAATCCATTTCCTCACAACACAGATCGGTCTACAACTCACTCTCAAGTATCCCTTCCTCTCAGCTAACCGTTATGCAATACTCGTATATTGAATATTTGTGAATCTAGCAGCGATGTTTCGTGCGAATGTGGAATGCGGATAAATTCCCAACATCTGCTATAAACGCGTTGTTTTTACCTTTAGGTAGATGAGTGTATTGTCTTTGTTTTTTAAGGATCTTCATCGGTCTTTCAAGCAGATTCACGCAACAGGATCAGTGATGAAAAGTGGAGATGCATCCGCAATAAGCAAGATGCGCAGATCAAATTTTGCTTCGATTCGTTACTTTTCACACCTGCTGCGCTATTCTTTCTACGCTTATTTTTCCTTTTTTTCAATTCTCTTAAATATAAGCAACGATTGCTGCAAATTTTAATGTATTCAGCGAGGTTTTTTTTTCAATCTTTCTTTTGAAAATTCATCAAGTTTAGAAATTCCAAATTCATAACTCTTTGTAATACTTTATGTAATAAAAATAGATTTATTATTTCAATTTGGTCGGCCAACATCTGAAGTGAAATAATTGAACTTGAAAAACGAACAAAATATACTGTGAGAAAAAATGGGTTCGAAAACTTTTGTCTGGTCAGCCATTTTTTATTTTATTTCAACTCATCACCCGATGGTCTTTGATCTAACGAATGTTCTAACATGTGAAAATGATGTTTCTTACCACATCTCATTGTGGCATCTCTTCCGACAGGGCTGTAAACATTTTGGGTACTGTTTGGAGAAGGCGAAAGCATTCTTGGAATGGGCGATCCCTCACTCGACGATGAGAAAGAACGATGCTAAATATACCTCTTCGTTCTTGTAAGCATTTGGAAAATTGTCGTTGGTCTCAGCAAATAGTATCTTCATGCTTTATGTGGAAAAGACGAATATGATTTTATGTGCGAACGGAATTGTGCGACCGTGATAAGTGGGGAATCGGGGTCTTCCGATATATGCGTAATTGGAGGTGATACATTGTTCAAATATTCAGGAAACATTTTTCCCAAAGAATTATGTGGATAGTATCAATTTCTACAAAAAGACGAAAAGTTTTTGCATGATTTTGCTTGTAAACTTACTCTCCTGGTACTCATTTTGACTGATCGAGGACTAAGTGGTTCACTCATTCGATGCTCTCCTACAAATATTGTTTTGTTATTTTGGTTTTGAATCGAAGTTTCCTTAAACGCTTCGGATTACTGTATTTTCAACTTTGAGAATTGTCAGTGATAGCAGTAGTGATGATATGTAGAGAATGATTCAGCAGTATCTACGCAAACGTATTGCCTAGATGGTATTTCGCAATATCGTAAGTGAATGAGAGCAGCTTAACGTGTACGAAAAATCAAGTAAACGGGAAGTGGTATAAGACTGCATCACTTCAGGAAAAGAACAATGCGATTGAGACTGAGGAGATGCTATGTGAATTGAACGTAATGTGTAAATAGACAGCGAATGAAATTGTACTAAATATGTTCGTTTTTTTGTAGAGTGACTATAATATGAATTTTAATAAGAAAATGACTCTTCTTTGATCCTAATATTTGAATGTGGAAAAATTAAAAATTTAAATATTAAGAAATTAAGATTTTTCACAAAACCTTTCTGCTTTTGTTTACCATTTGTTTCAACGCCATTCGACTTTAACGCAATACTTCTAAATTCATTTTTATTTAATTGTGTTATGTGAAAAAAAGATTCAATTGAGCGTATGTAAATTGATACCGACATACTATTATTGGAATTCTATTATTTTATTTACGATAATGAGCGCACAAAAGTCTGAAACGTTGATGAACCCGTATTATAACGTTAGACTTAGAACTTTAGTTGCTTTAAAGCACTACAACAGGCTTCGAGAAGATTCTCATCGATTTTTATAGAGTAGATTTAATTTCATTTGAGCATCGATTCGCGTAATGATTGAAATACATTTTCTAATTGATGAATTGATACAAATATTTGTGCTGACCGTTGTTTCTGCATCCATCACCGACCACATAAACTAATCATCGTTTCTAGTTGGTTAGGGTACGATTTCTTACTGAACTTTATCTCTGTCCGCGCACTGATAACTCGGATAAAGATGGTTTCTTGATACAAAAGTAATTAATTATTGCAACCAATGAATGTTCCTACCTATTCGACTCTTGATATATGCAAATGAATTAAATATTCATTGCGAAAATATATTGTAGAAGAGTTTAAGTAGAGTGCGTTTTTCTTCATACAAAAGCAGCATGCAAATGGGAAAGGATGGGATTGAAAAGATCGGAAAATCCCTTTGATTTCCATTGTTTTGTTTTCTTTATGAAAAATATTTATGGTGAATTTTCATATTCCATCTAACGGTGAATGGTCAAACCATTAACGGACAAAACTTTTTCATTCCCCATTCACCGTTCACGGGTTGATTCAACTGGTCGAAGATAAATGGGTGGTCAAACTTGCACGATCGACCGAGTTTTAAGAAATGGTTTGCATCTATGCTTTTTCCACAAGAAAAATTCAAGGAGTTTTTTAGCAACTATCCAGTAACGTTTTACTCAATCATGAAAATATATGCACCGGCTTCAGGTCTACAACTTTGGAAGTAATCCTTAGTGCCGGTCCCCTATAGGTATGACGCCGTACGGTAGCCTAGTCTTGTGGAGACACCGTCTAATAATTACTATAAGTTGTTTCTTCAAGATGACCTGATTTATTGACTATGGAAGAACGCACCTCTCAACGGTGTTGATCAAATCCTCTAATGGTGGTTCCGATAGTGGACCATCTTTCTGAAATAATCTCATTATTTCCACGAAAGGAAATCTACTCGGATAATGTACATGACAATCAGATGCAGTCATGCTTACTGTGAAGAGGGAGGTGACAGTAGCGAAAATGCGGAATTTGCATATGTTTCGAGCTGCAAAAGCGGTGATAGCAGAATGATCTGTTCAGTCCTTGTAACATTCAGAATCAAGGTTTGTAGTTAATGCAGCAAACGGCGAATGATACTGTATTGACTATATTTCAACTGCAACAGTGCATTATTCCATTCCGATATTCCATAGTTCTAAATTACCACTTTGTAATGGGAAGTGAATCATAAAACGAAATGGATGGTTCAGAACTGTGCTTGTCAAGAGGGTCCCAAATTTAGTTAACTCCAGAGGACAGCACATTGAAAGATCGATGCAGCAAATGAAAGAAAAAAGCACGCTCGACGCCTAATGAGCTTGACAGTGTTTCACTATGCAAGGAATGTGATATGTACAATGAAACAAAGCAGCTATGTATTTGATTAGAAGTGACACTCCAGTCTGATGATCCGTACTTATTGCAGTATTACCTGACACTCCAAAAAATTCCCACTTCTGAAATTCTCGAAATTTGCGATTGCACTCATCTCAGATATTTCGCGAAACTTTGATTTTATATGTTAGTTACTGTCATCGAAACAGAGATGTATTCTTCTTCTATTTCCTACACTTTGAATGATCTATTCATTGCGAAATGACTTTGACTGCGATGGTGCCAAAGTCCGAAAGAGATCCACCTTTACGGTAACAGCAGACGATGTGGATGACGAAGATTGCTTATCAATTGTCGCATTATCTTTGCTTAAACGTTTGTTTTTAACAGCTTTTGCAATTTCTGCCAATTGTTCGGTTCGTGAAATCTTTCGGGTTCTTTGCTGAAATACCTCTATAGCTAAAATATTCTTAAAAAATAAGTTTGTCTCTGTGAACCAAAATGATTGCAGCTGAACTAGATTCATTCACATTGCGAGGGAATTTGATCGATTATGGGCTTGTAGACCTATATCGTCCCAAAGTAAAACATCTGTATGCGAACACTTATCCCTCCCATTTATTGCTCGTATGTAACAGAATATTTTCGAAATGAGTTCTTCCCTTTTTTGAAAGTTCACTGGTTTGCGTTGACCTGTGCCTGTAACGTGGTGTATCTGCAATTATCACCTGTACAAAAAGTCGTTATCTCTCTGATAAGATGGAGTGTCTCTAACGTACGAGTGTTGTCCCATACACAGTCAAGCGGAATTACTGCAACAACCAATTTGATGATAATCACTATTCTTAGGTTGATGAGAACTAACTATGAGCGAAATGCTCATGCGAATGAAAACCAATAGCAAATTATTAAAACAATCCCATAAACATATTAATTTCCTTTGTATGTTCTAAAACGTGCACTTTAATGCAGCAACTATTTGCAAAGAATATACATTGAAAAGAACAAACGTGAGGATTTGAAGGCAAATAAGTGGGCATCGGATTGCGGATGCAGTTGAAGAGATGGGCCGCAATATCCCACACTGTGTACAATATGCAAAACGTGACGAATATCACGCAAGTAATGCCAGTAACGTTCTTCAATTTTGCATATGGATCGATTTGTTCTTCTTTTTGTTGCAATAGACGTATTGCTTGTTGCATAAGTACGATCGCTTCTTGACGATGCACTTTCCTATCGTAATCCACCTTTACCTTATTATCGTTTTTAATGTCATGCTAGTGACGTTTTCCTACACTTTTTTTTTGAAACTGAACTTGCAAAATATATGTCTATTGCAGCCATCTTATCAAGTTTAGGCAATTATACAAATATAGGCTTGTTTGTAGATATCTAAGGGGAGTCTTCTTCCGGCATTCTTGAGCACAATTCGGCGGGAGATACGGCGGTGGATTTTCATGTTGATATGAAAGGACTTATGAGCGCAATGAATGCATAGATATTTTCTAGTGGTTATGATATTTTTCACTCATAAGTCTTGTTAAGAGATGAAAAGAACACATGAATAGTGTACCAGTTAAAGTATGAAGTGATTGCGAGGTAAAATAAATATAAGATTGATATAAATGGCATGCACCACGTATAGCTTTTGTTTAATATAATGCTTTTATTATAATTTGCCCATTTGTTGTAATCGAATCCGAGTTTTTGGCATCTTTGCTTGCGTCCCATTCATGAAACTGCTTTCATCCATATCTTTTTAAGAAAATACTAATATTAAAAGGTATTTGGACGCCGCTGCTTAGAGCTGCGTTCTTTTTAAATTAGAAAGTCTTTAGTTCAGATCCCTCCCCCTTTCCCACGCCTGCCTCCGGAATCAGCTACTTGAACGCATCAATACTCACATACCTACAGACAGAATAAAAGAATAAGGAAATAAAAGCATCAAGAAGCATGCGTCCCATCGAGAAATAATTTAAATTTTAACTGATAGAATATGCCAAACATTATGCAGGACAAGCAGTTGTACTCGTAGACTTACTGCGGCTCGCTGGCGGCCTGAACCGTAGCGTTTAGAAGTTGTACGGGGGACACACACTGTAGAATCCATCGTGTGACTGCCACAATATGCCAGCGTGAACGCCTGCTAGCCATGGCTTCGGAAAATCGGCGCGATGAATGCACAGCGATCGGACCGAAGACGAGACCGAGCGCGTCCGATATCATTATATAAATAACTGTACGCTTCGATTTTCAAATATTAGTTCAGTAGTTTGCTTAGAAATGAAATAGCTTAATTATTTGGCCCACAGGCTTTAATTATGCTAAATTTTCTACGATATAAATGGGATCTATAGAGGCTGCAGAAGAGGAGGAGGAGGGAAGAAGAAAAACATTGTCCTTGGCACTTGCCAGCAAGCGGTACACTCTCGCGTTCAGGCCACGAAATTCTCGGGAATTGTGTGGAAGTGGGGAAAGGGACGGTGTGCGACGTCGCAGCTTGATCACACACCTGAGAAGATAGCAAGTCAACGACGCACGAAGTATACACAGCGATTCAGCCCTGCGTGGTCGGCCATTCGTCACGCCTCTAAAGTAGATGACAATTTCGTCCTTGCTCTCTCCGACATTCTGCTAGCTCACTGACCGCATTTTTTTTTTCGGGCGCAAGAGCAAATCTTTCCACAGTCCGAGTTCCGCGGCGGAAAAAAACTGACTAAGGGAAGTGTCTTCATATTAGGTGATAACGAATGGATGTGTGAGTTTGCCATGGTGTGATGGTCGTTGATCTTGGGAGTATAAAGGGCAATGGTAAACGGAGACAACCATCATACCAAAATGAAATGTCCTAAAATTTTCAACGAATTCAACGGAACAATTGAAGTGGAAACAGGTAAAAATTGCATAGCATTCTCCTCGCCAAGAAATCTCAAGTTTTTTTTTCTGTCTAGATTAAATCATCAAAGAAAAAAAAGATAAATAAAGTACAGGTGTTTATGTTATTGGCATCCAAGAATTCGAAAATATGATGACAATGCAAAATTATTACTGAATGACAACGCAGTATGTGCCGAGATTAACCGAAACATTATGTTTGGATTTTTTTCACGTTCCCTGACTTGCGTTTTCAAAGCAATCTCTACATAATGGGAAAAAGGAGTCCAAAAAAACCACAGGATGATCGAGTTGTGGTCCCACGTGCGTGCAGCTGCAAGTTCACTTTTTTGTGGAGTTGAAATCCACTTTCCGAATTTGTAGAGAACGCGTCTAATCTGATCGCTTTGGGCGAGATCTGGATGAACGATAAAACTCCCATTTGCTCACCCTCATTCTTATGGCTCTTAAAGCATATTTCGCGCCGACCGAACCTTTAGTACGAAAATGGAGGTATCGATTTTAACCATCGCTCACTTCATAAACGCAAATGCTTCATCTCATTTTTTAGGCTCTGATTTTTAGATGACTCGTATACTGTGTTGTGTTCCCCTGGGTTCTATTTTGTTTAATTTCATCTCATGGGAGGCCGAGTTGCGATTATCACAACAGTAGCATAATTTATGAAATCGTGAGCAGCTGATGCGTCCTCCATCATCTTTCTATTGGTGATTTTAACATTCAATATTTCTCAGATAACTGCGGGCATGAGTTCTGAAAGTTCCAGCACCTTCATAGACAACAACGATGTTCTCAAACATTATCAATAAGGTAAGATGGGAGAACAATGTGCTTCACTGGTTATTAAGCAACAAGAACTAAGTCATCACAAAAATGACTTGTCACGAAATTTTGACACAGGTGATCACTACCGCATTACATTCCAAATTGCTACCTTCCTTGAATCATCTGCTCTGAATTCATTTCGCGATTAGATGCACTGTGACTAGCGTAGGATAGATGCTTTGCTAAGACAGGTAAATTCGGATGCTGAAGAGGAGAGCCACCTCAGCTTGAAGTTTGTGAACGGTTCATACGCACTGTCATAAAGGTGATCAACACGTATATATATTTGTCTTACATAGCGTCATCCACTGCTTCCTTTAGCGCCTTGCCAGGAAGCTGCACTACATTTGAAGGAACTCGAGATGAACCACTTTTTTAAAACTCTTCATAGGGGTTTCAGAAAACTGTTGGAAATAGTGAAAAGCGATTAATTTGTTCTGGAAACCGCTGTCTTTTTTTATATGAATGGGAATAATTTGAAATCAACAAGAGACATCAGCGGCGAAATTACCGGAGAACGCTAGACAAAATGTAGATGTTTCGCACCATTCTTTAAAGAAATCTTCAAAAGTGGTGATGGAATCCTGCTTGCTTTCCCGACGAAAATACCCATTTCCTTAAGTTCAGTCATAGTTGATGAGGAAATCGTTGAAAGTGCTATTCGGCAATATCCTAACAAAGTTCCCACAGCAGCAGATTTCATGTCATCTCGATTTCCGATTTTTGAAGAAGGCAACAGTATGATTCATTCCTTCGCTGAACTACTTATTTATACACAGCGTAGTTGTCGTTTCCCTTCCGAAGGCTTGCGAAACAGTAACAGTAGCAGTAGGAGCCTTTCCATATATATATATATATATATATATATATATTATAATCGCTTTGTTTTTCATTTCTTTATTTACTAACTGTTTACACTGTTTATTTATATGTTCACCTAGCAAAGAAATAAATTCTTTTCTGCACATTAAGAACCATCGCTTTTGCTGTGGTCGTCATTTGTCAATTATGATGTCGATTAGCAAGCTTGGCGCAATGCTCTTCCGACGGGCTCGACGACGATCGTTTCCGACAGCATCGCCTTAAGCGTTCTTCCGCCGATCGCCTTGCCCTCTTTGTTGGCCTCCTTTCATTGCGCGTCTTTCTTCTAGAACCGTTCAACTTCTTGTTCGTTTTGAACTTGCCTTCTTTTCAGTTCTATGTTTTATCCCTTTTCTCATTAACTATGTGGATATATTTCCAAATTAGCAATGACGGGGTTCTATGGCTTCTTGTTGAAGTGATTAGGGATGTACTCTAGAGATCGAAGTGATGCAGTGTTTTCTTTGAGGCCGTTGGTCAAAATTTGACTTTCTGAATCAGTTCGGGTGAAAAGTAATATGGGTTCGTTGCGATTCAGTTGTCTTTCCATTGTTTGGATGCCAACTTCAACCTGTCATTAATTTCATTTCTTTCTTCATACACTTCAGGGAATAATATTTTGACCTGTTTTTGTATAGAACATGATCACGTTTGTGTATCCTTGTATGCTTTTCCCTAATGGGCTTTTTCACGTTATTAAGCAAATACGAAGCAGTCATCGAACACAGTTCTTCGCTCGAATTCGCTGCATTAAGCGTATCGCTAAATATTTTTCGCTGAGTTCAACTAACCGTTACGATTCGTAGTTTAAAAGAAGGCGGTTTAAGAATTTTAGGAGTTCCCAAATTTCGAGATGAGGACGAGGAATTCAGGAGGTGTTATACTGAGCGAGGAATCATTTCCGTAGTCGTCAGTCGATCTATTTCGTTAACGGGTTTCACATAATAGTAGGCTGATATGATCTAACGGGGAATCGAAGTTAAGATGAGAGTGCGAAATGGTGGAACACCTTGAGACTCATTTGTTTTGCCGTACTGGTAGCATATCGTTTCGATTCTACGTAGTAACAGTTGTTTTAAGGTGTGAAATTTATCCGTCACCAATCTCGTGGAAAATTCTCAATTTTGTGATGGGTCATCCTTCTATCAGAAGATTGGAATTGTAAATCGTCGTGAATTTGAAAAGAAGAATATTGCGTTATATGTATGTTTTATATTTGGAACTAACCACTGAAATCATTTCAATTAAATTGCTGCAAATGGTTAGAATTCTCAAAATTTCTAGCGAATTTAGGATCCCACTTCATGAGAGACTCTGCTAGAATTTTTTTTCGGAAAAAAAGCTTGCTTTTGAAAATTGGCATTTTCACAATAAGCGATTCGAAAGCCCATCAGTTTTTCTTTTCTCCTCTTTTCCTTTTTCTCTCTCTCCCTTCCTCTGTGTATTTTCTCTCTCTTCTATTCTCCCTGTCTGCCGCAGCGGAATGCCGATGAACATCAGTGAAGGATGACTACATGGGTGCCAGCTAGATGCCCATCCAACATCTATTTGTCAATCTTTTTGTAATTAATTTGTGTGCATTTTCTGGGCAGCTGTCGCATAAATATCGAACATTGCCTCCGAGCTGTCATTTGTGAACGTTGCGAGTGCATCATCTCTTGACTACATTTCACGGATTTCCTACGTTTTCCTTTTGCTTCTTTCCGGTGCAACATGAAATCCCCCTTGGTGATTCGTTCGGCTCTCACCTCCCTAAGAAACGGGATCCATTGTTCCTTTGCTGCACGTTCCTACCCTCTCCATTCGTCATCTCATCTGCTGCTTTCTCTAGCGAAAACATTATTGCAGTCTCGTTGGGAATGTTTACTCGCTAATAATATGACGAATTCAGCTGAAAGCTTTTGATGTGCTAATATATTTTATGAGCAGTTTTAATTTATGCAAAATTACATATGTTATTGTTTTTCACATCTAAGGTATCAATGACGCAATAGAAGGAACAATGGATGCAATCGCTTCTATCATGTATTGCAACAAATATAAGTCTTATAACTTTTGCAGTGCCTTCAGCAACAGAACACGATGCTCTAAACCACAGTTTGAGATACCACATGTCATAACTAAAAACAGTGGTTATTTCCTGTATTATAGATTAAAGTGGCATAAGGTCACCTATTCTATTGCACTAGAATATGCAAACACACGTCATTTTCATTTGAAATCATGATCATTATGTGCTCAAAAACCTCGAAATGATTCATAAAAGTTTTGGAATAATTCATGATAGGAAAATTTCGACTTTAAATATTTTGTGATTTTTTGATTCATTATTGAAGCTCAGCGAGACCTCATATTGCAGTTAACGATTCGTCGCCTCTAAAAGGCGTAAATGCATCTCAAATTTCAACGTCGGACAATTATCGTAGGAAAACTAAAATCCATTATGTGTATAACTTGGTTAGATGCGATCTTTATTACTATTCGAGCATACAAACTTACCTCTCAATTTCCTTAATCTTTTTAATCTGAATTTCCTTTCTTATAGCATTTTCGCCTCCTAATGGTTGCTCAAATCGGCTCATTGTTGGCCATTTTCCTTCTGGATTGGCAGTTATAGTTCTGGATCGAGGGTGCATCATACTTTTGTTCCGCTTCCCTCCTCTTTGCCTCCTTTATCCCTTCCTTCTGTTTCTTCTTTCTTACACATAATATTATCTTGGTGGCCAGAAATTTGAAGCCGCCAGCAAAAATTTCACCAAAGGCGGCAACATTCACGAACTGCCTACTATCTTAATCTTAGCTCTGCATATCCAAAAGGTCGATATGTACGAAAATCCTAGAGTGTCGTTATCGTAGCTTTATCAAAATATGAATCCTAGAGTGTCGTTATCGTATCAAAATATGAATACCAAAATATGAATTTTTGTGAAACGCTAGGAATGCTCTCCTTATCAATAATTCCAGATTTTATTCTTTACTCAATTTATTGCTAACATAGCAGCTGCCAATGCAAGATTTCAAACTAGTATTCACAGACTCTTCTTTCTGTTTTCCTCTTCATTTTTCTCATTTTCCTTTAAATTACGCTATGAAAATATTCCCTCGCAATAAAACCTCTATCGGAAGGATGTTTGTAATACTCATATAAGTTTTACATATTATTGATCTCAGTTCTTGTTATGGTGCGCTTTTGTATGCGATGCTATGCGTTCACTGAATAATGAAGTAAACTTCGACTAATATTTTCATGATGATTTTAAATTTCCAAATCAGTTTTATCTTTCATTAGCACTAATTTTCAGATTTTTTGAGGGGCGATTAATGAAATGGGGTAATGAGTAATAATTCCTCAGTACAATGGCCACATATTATATTGGAAGTCTAATTCAATTCATTGAATTTTCTTTCAGAATTTTGTTTTACGAAGCTGTTGTAAACTTCATCTTTTCATTTTGTCATTCCATGGAAATGATGAACTAAATCAAGGATATCCATGCGGTCAATGCAGTCTAGAATATCCAAGTTCCGCGTTTAGGATCGCATCTTTGTATTGTCACTTCCGAGCATGCATCCTCAGAAACTTTATGTAGTTGTACTATTGGATAATCATTTTAATCCCAATCTTAATCGAGGCCACATTTTGTATGAGTGAAAATCGAATTTCGGATTCCATTTGGACAGTGGGTTTTCTTTTGTCGTAAATCACAATAATGAAGGATATCCATGCCGTCAGCGCGATCCAGAATGTCCCTGAAATGCGATGAAGTAAACGGGCCGCAAATTGAATACGATCAATTTTATGTCGTCTGCAGCGTAATTCTGAGCCATTAATGCCATTGACATTATTCATATTCTTTTATGCATATACCTTTCCGGATTGTGTTATGCTATGAAAATGAATATCACTTAATAATGCATATTGGAAAGTGGCAATGATTCTATTTGAATCATCTTTGCTTGAGGGGTATTACCATCAAATATTGTTCATAGCGTTCGCCATCAAATAACGCTCACAAGATTTCACCGACTATGTATTCAATGGTTCATTGCATTCTTAACGGCTCATCTAGGCGCAAAATGTGCTTGAAACTTATGTTCCATATTGCTGCCTTAAGTGCGCTTTAGTTTTCTCGAAATTTTTTCACATAAAGACAAAATCAATAAGTATTTCGTATATTCATAAAAATTTTTACACAAATGCGAGAAAACTATTCGAGCTCATGACCATAGAAACAGATAATAGCAAATACGATAAGGTGTTCTAGGAATTTCATGCGCTGTATAGACCCATTTTGCAGTTTATATAATCGTATAATTTCGAGGTTTTTTTTTTGCTTCTCAGACGATTGTAATTGCGCTTTTAGCGCATGAAACACTTTATTTTTTTTAGATTTTTTAAGGCTCAGATTCTTCAAGTATACTTTAGTTTGCCGAATTGCAGCTATTCATGAGTGCAATACAAGAAGGAATCCATTATGAAAAGCAGTTTTATTCGTTTAAGGTTTGCAGATATTAGCTCTACGAACGCCGAACGAATGCGCTCGTTCAGGATATATATATATATATATATATATATATATTGCATATAAACTCCATTGATGAATGGATATGTGCAAGATGGGTGTATATACTGTTTCTGTCTTATTTCAAGTCATTATATTTGTTATCGTGACTGTTGTTGAAATTTGTTTGCATTACATGGTCCCTAGGATGTCCATTGCATTGACGAATTTATTTTATTATTTTATATGCATTTTTGAAGTGATACACGCATAAGCTGTGTTGAATATAGGTTATGCTTGCAAAAAATTTAATAGTTTTCCTAATTTTGCATTTAATATTAAAAGTATTGTTACTCTGCCCGGTTATTCTGGTACCTCAAATTAGCTTGCTTGCAATCTACCATGTAAGATTATCTCTTGGTGACTATTAGTGAGCGGCGTTAACTTTTTGTCTTTACATTTTCCACGCACGCTATGAGGCCATGAAAAATCTTATTGTTCTATCATTGCCTATCTGGGAATGTTCATATGCGCAATTCGGCTACAGCTATGCATTTTAATGCACTCTTATAAGACAATTCTAATCATATTGTATATCACTACGACTACGAAATAACCATTAGATAAAATTTTGGAATCCGATCGTCCCACTAACATATAATTCAATGCAAGAACAAATTGATATTGCCTCTAGAGTGGGATATTTGCAGTGAAAGTGACGAAAAAGTAGTTTGCCTGCAAACGTGATGTATAATCATTTAATGAGATACTTCTCGATGGTGAGCGAATACTTGCATCGATGCAATTAAGCGTGCAAGCACTCTTCCAAATAAACACTAAGAAGGAACGCTGAGCGCACGCATTCGTTGGAAAATGGCATCGACGGCTATGATGGACCATAGAAATCCACTCTTCGGTGGCATTTCAATTGCGCAAAAACCGAAACGACGACATTCACAGGTTCATTTCAAATAACATTGAAACGAAGCAAAAAATAATAGGATTGAATTCTTACGTTTTCTTGAAGTAATATCTTTTTGAAGACAGAGAAATGTGAAAATGCCATACCTAGTTCACATTAAAGAATTCCGAATTTCATCCCACTAATATCATCGAAGCAGTAACACAATTCACAGTATTAACTGGGTCGTTGCATGTTTGTCTCTGTAGTTGTTTGCTCGTCTAGTGGGCATCACTTAAAGTGATTTGAATAATAAAATGAATTCCACCATATCAATCATTCATAGTAATCGACGTAATAAATCAACTTAAAAGTGCATGTAGATATTCATCATTTTATAGAAATCCTCAATAGTGGCCAAAGTATTTAAGGCGTATTTAAGGTGAGCGGAAAAAATTTTGGCATTTCACAAGATCACTTTCTAATGCGATGAGGGATATTAATTTTAGAGGTTTCCTCACAAATTATTCAGTATGTTTCAAGTGTGTACAGAACAATGTCTTCATAAGTTAAAGATTTATAATGTAAAATACGAGTTAATGTAATTGGCGGCGTTATCTTGAATAAAATTCAAGTCGAAACAAAACTGATGCGAGATTTGCAAAAATATTTTCTTCACTGGACATATTAAGTCCCAAGTGACGTAAGCATGAAACACGAGGTTGAATCATTTCGATGAGGCTCAACAATAAAAATGAGCAATTGCGGCTGGAACTTCTCTAATATGAGAAAAAATATGGAAATGATGAACTACATTTCCCTCTAAGCATATACACTGACTATTCGAGGGATTGTATTCAATCATATCAACGAGTTGTGTTGTTAAATTTGATTTCTTCGACTGTTATTTTATTTTACCGTTTTGCATAAAACAATAAAATGTGAATGGTGAGGGTATGAAATTCCAGCGGTCGAGGAATAAGCCACCGATTGCTCTGTTGTTAAATGTATTGAATCGCAAATAGGAGGAATTAATTGGCTCAACTGAATTTTACCAGCATTAGTAATACATACATTTTGCTAAATATAACATACAATTTCGATCTGTTGTAGCAATTATGTTGCAAGTATCGGGCAATATCATATATAACCAGTACTAATTCAAAAATTTGGTCTGTGAAGGAGGCTTCTTTACCACATAGTTGTGACTTTCTGCTTCTTTGTAACGTATTACAGTAATAATCTGTAGGACGGCGAGGGTCAACGATGGTGAATTTAAATTAGCATGGAAAAGATGTGTGGTTTGTAGTAATCGGAAAATAGTTTTAGCTACTCTTATTTTGTCCTATAGCATTACAGTCATATTTTCGTCATTCTGCTATTTCGCAATCATTCCAACAGTGCCAATAATTCATCGAAAATAAATCGAACACTAGAAATGCAATTTTCACGTTCACGGTAGGGAGTTATTAATATAGCATCAACGCGCTTTGCACTCTATGAGGATTCACCTATAGGCATGAAACTGCGTTTTTTTTTTGCAACGAATTGCAGAGCAACTTAGGACATTTCCTGAAATTTTGTTTGCAAAATTTCTTTGGTATTGCACTTATTGCGCGAAGGTTATATGTTACGTTGCAAAATTTTGGTATCGTAGAATCAAAAAGAAAAGCTTCGGGGAAGGCAACTTAAGTCAACGCCAAGTTAAGCTGCCTTCGATGTTAAGTCTGTCAAACATCGCGAAAAAAGCCATCACATTCAAAGTGCAGAAATGTATTGTTGCTAATACGCCACAGCTATATAGGCATTCTTCAACTTAGGGAACTAATTTTAAAAATTTTGCATACGACTTTCAAACAAGTGCAGTACGTTAAAAAAATGGTCAGCTACAGTACTTCAGTGAACAAGGTACAGTGTCATCACTCACCATTCTGTTCGTTTTGCAATTTATAAAGAAGTGACTTCATTCATTTCAGTTTTAAGTCATGCTGTACAATGTTCAGTCCCTCTTTCACATCAACAAGCATACCTATCTATGCCTAAATATGCATGTCTAAAAATGGATAAAACCTTTCCACCAACCCAAGGCTAATGCTTTCAGTGACAAAAGCAAGTCCAAGAGTTGGAATATTAAATCCATAGAAACGCGAATGCATATTACACATAGATCAAAGAACATCCTAAAGGTAAGTAAGCACAGACGTAATGGGGACTAAATTTTGAGTCTATTCTTAATAGTCAATGAAATTAATCACCATTTATGAATTTCTTCGTCATTTATCGCATTGTTTAAACCGTTAATGATATCATTCCCAATTAAACGAATTTAACCTGTGACCTTCTTAAAATGCAGTTCCCGTCGAGTAACTATGTTATTGACGCATTTAGAATTTAGAAAAGTACAAAATAAGCATCGAAGATCTCAGGAAAGCGCATCAAGAAAACACATCAGTTATTATCTGTGCTTCGCGATGGTATATTTTTTAAGTGTTAGCGTCGGCTTACATTGAACGTTAGCTCATTGAGGAGTCTCTCGGAAAAACACCGATAAAAGTCGATATTGTGCTTTCATTGACGAGAAAATTGCTATTCTTTGCCGAATAATTTTTCTGACATCGGGCTAGTGCTTGCCATCGATATGCGATGAGTTTTTTTTTTCGTTAAAATTATAAAGTTTCTCAAAGATTTTCAGTGGGAACGTGCATTGCGCCGAACTTATGCACCACCCCCGTCGATTACTTCGAACAAGCTTATTGGAGCCGCATTCAGCACACTCTATTGGACGGTGAGGTCGCTACAGTTCAGCTTCTTCTATAAAAATGTTGGTAAGGATAACATATAAAGATTTCACACCTGAAATATTACAGAGCAAATACTACTGGTTTGACGATTGATCACTGATTGCTCCTGTTCATCTACCTGTCTCATTGACAAGAATGTACCGTAAAATTAGGCCTAAAAAAGGTTCCACTTCGCAGCTATACTTCTGTGTCCGCTTTCGGCGCTCTTCCAAATGAATTGCTATCTCATAAAGGTGATGGTTGTTGTTAAACAGGACAGCGTAATCTTGTGTTTATTTTTTCATATGTTTTTGTTTGTGCATGTGTCTATCTGTGTTCATTTATGAGTTGTATTGTACGTAGTGAACGTGGAAGAAAGCTAAATCAAATGCTGAATGTACGGAGCTTCTTTGAGCAGTTACTGCGACTCCAATTCTTAGCACATTCCAATATTTCGAAATAAATTGAGCAAGTGTTTCACTTAGGCAGCAACTGCAGTAGCCACGAATGCGCATTTCTAAATAACTTGGCGAGGTTCGAAAAAGTGCATCGAGATGGACGTACAACTGCTTGATGCGTGTTTGCTTTTAGGGCGATAAGATGCATCTGCATCTATTCTTCGTTTCCGCATCCACTTTCATGCTTTCGGAATTGCCATCCGCTAGCCGTTTCCGGCTGCAAACTCAAACAATCGCAACATGAAGAAGGATCATTTTCAATTCTTTTTTTTTTTTTGAAAATTGGGTCACAGAATTGAAATTTTACTAGCTGGAAATGAAATTGTTTCTTTTCATGCCTTTATTTCAATTTCACCGCACCAGTTACATAGATACTGTAATTGAGTAATCAATGGTTTGAAGCTTCATTTAAAGCGGTTTATAAATTAGAGCACATCAGAAATGAGTGCACACAAATTTGAAACTGTAGTATTCTTCTATAACGTATGTAATTTTAGTTTAACGCTCATTTAATTGCATTTACCTGGAGTTACAAAACCTTTTCACATACGTTTATGCTAATATAATGCGATCGTTGAACTTTATCTAAATCATTTATGAATCAGTTGTTGTTGCATTAGTTAGCTGAAAGGCTTCACTCAATATTATTAGCTAACGCAAGATTCCCATAGTCGGCATATCAAAGAAAATATTTCAAAAAGAAAATTGCAAATAATTACCGCAAAATCGGCAAATTACAACTTAGATTTCGAAGAAAATTTCAGAGCGTTTTTTTTTGCTTCTCAAATATTGAATAATATATTAGAAAAGAAAAAACCATTGACTATGAAAGACGAGCGGAAAAATATCAGCCCATTGGGTATAGTTTCGTTAGAGCGAAAAGAACGCATCGATTTATATTGTTTGTCTCTCGTTAGGGCATCTTTATCAATCATTTCAACTGTTTCTCAATTTCTTCACAACAATAGCAATTTCTATGAGTTGTAGCGATCTATGAAACGTTTATTTTCCTTTGCATATCTAATGCATAGGTATGGTTGAAGAGTTCATAATTTTGCACTGATTAGAAATAACAGTTACTTCTCATCCTAAAGAAAAATTTTTCTTTCAATTTAAGAACTCCAAAGAAAAACTAACGAAAATGGATGACCAACGTTGAGTATAATTAGATATGCCCTAAGGTGGCAGATTATGAGAATATTTTTTTCCTAAATATTATTTAGCACTCCTTGATTCTTAACTTCATTCTATTCACTCTCGTAAAATGCAGTTAAATATGGAATTTCCATAGCGAATAATTCGAAATGACAGGTATTGACTTCAAGTAATCACCGAAGTGTTTACACTTCACGAATTGCTAAAAGGGCCTAAAGATGGGCTTTTACCATTATTGAGCAAGAGCTGATTCGTCTTCCACGAAATGCATGGTGATATTTCGCCATATGGAGGGAGAGGGCTGATCAGCGACTGCCAAACAGTGGAACGAATTGGGTGCCCAACTCCCGGTTTCTTGTTCTCCATTCACTTCAAGGCGGGCTCCGATTTTTCTATTTTAAGAACTCAGCTCCTAAAATATTCTTCCAAGATTAGCTGAAGTTGGATTCCTATCCGAGCACCTCACAGATCATCGCTTCTCTCGCTGACTGGCAATATTCAGTATGCACTACTCGTAATGGAATACAACTAAATGTTTTTCCTCGATGAACTACGCACGACAATACGGGCAAGCGAACATTATTTTATTCTACCTCATTCTTTATTAATGTTCTCTCACAGCTTACGTCAGCTATGCATCTCTATGAAGTAAAACTTATCACATCAGCGAACTCCTGCACATTATACATACATATATATATATATATATATATATTTATATATATATATATATATATATATATAATTTAAGTGGCTGCTACTTAACCATAAATTTACAATTCTTCGTAGGTTCGATAACTGTCCAAACTAATAAATCAAACTTAACGTAAGTAAACCTACGAGGCACAGTGAAGTTACATTACATTCAGCAGATATACTTATTATTATTTAATTCAGGCCAGCCTAAGTTTAAGTTAAAAGCGCCCTGACTAAACCAGATTTGATTATAGGTTTAACTAATTTACTTAGAAACTCATTTTAAAAAAAGTTCCGCATTACTTTAAATAATTCGCTCATTACATCCTCATTTTCTTCTTCTCAGTGGGATTTTTCATTCAGAATGAATAATTCTTGTAGAACCATTTGTCAACACTAATAGGTTAGTTTTCCAAGTATTTTGTTATTTTCTGCAATAAAGTATGTAAATTAGGCATGAAACTCGTTGTTTTCTTAGCCGATCATTTCTGCCGCTTCTATTCCAAATTTGACAACGATGAAAATGTAATATTATGAACTTTGATCGTATGCCTAAAATAAACATTCTATGAGGATTTAAAAGTGTTAGTAAAGTGGGTCCATCTAGGCTCTTCTTTTGGCTCAAAAATCCTTTCAAAAAATTCGTTGAGGATGTCCATCCAAGGGGGCGTGTTTGCGTTAGTGAATATGCACGATCGAAGCATGACAATGGTTGCAATTAAAGCGTTGTGCATCCTTCCGGCTAGCAGGGAATGCTGGATATCGAGAGAGAGAAAAATGGCATTGTAAGGTCAGGATAGTAGTGGGAGTAGAAACGGCAAAGACGCATACTGCTGGGTCCGGCACTATAGCTTGCTTGGTCTGCCTATCCGGATGAGGGTTTATATGCGATGATGTTAGCACTTCGCCGTCGATCTTCACGATAGGCAAGATCGGATGGGCGCCATTTTGGCGCCGGCGCGCTTGTGTCTCTACTCCGCTCTTTGCTGTGACCGGCCGGTCGTATTAATTTGCAATGGCGGCAACAATTTCCGCTCATTCAGCCATCAGTATGTGATCCATAATTTTTTCCTTTTTCATGGAGTTCCTAGATTCCAATCACTTTACATCATTTTATAATTGCATTTCTCAGTTTTTCTATATCCAAATTATTTGCTCTTTTATCGTTATGATATTACTTTTAGAACTAAATGAACGTTTCACTAGCATGGGGAACCCTCACTATTGTGTTCTATCGAGCGGGCCTGACGATCTGATATATACGGAAATGCACTCTGTTATACGAAGGCTTGCGTAAGCAGCTGACAGTAGTGAACTGTTAAACAGTCGGATTTAAGTGATACGTAAAGGTTGCTTGTTCCATCTTGACTCACACGGCAGTCTTAAAAAGATGCATCACTTTGGCAGTTTCAGAGGCTGTATTTGGGCAACCAGATGCTTGATTATCCTTGTCAAAATAGCTTCTTTTTTTATCACCCTTTAGCGAATTTTCCCATGACAACTATCTTTTTTTTCATATTTCCTTTTGCAGTCGCAATAAATTTTTCGGAGTTTCTGAATTAGAGACAAGAATTTTCTAAGGATGTTCCCCTCTCGACCAAATTTGAATCAAGCAACTGCAATTCCGATGTTGATTGAGAAAATGAGTAATCTCATTGGCTAAATTCGATGGGAAAATGGTGAGCGAAGATTCCTAAGAAATGATATGAAATTGCTTTTATTGCAATCTGCACGAGTTCAGCATTGCGAAGAAAATTGTTTTTGACAGTGTTTCACTCATAAAATATAGCTACCTTTTCATCCAGAATTCGGAGTGTAAGTGCCTTTATTTTTTGGCTTATAAATCAATTCAATTTGGGAAATGCTGAAATAAGGCTGTAGCATTGGGAGAGAATAATCTGTTTCAAGTAGGAGATCCTAAGGTAGGTTCCCGTTAAGCTCATATGGTTTCCTTTTTTCAAGTAGACAATGTATAGCCCATATGGTTTCCTTTTTTTTTAAAGTAGACAATGTATAGTCGACCACTCCAGCGGAGAAAAACGAGTACGTTGTTTAGTTTTTTTTTTTTTTTCGTTTCTTGCTGACGTTTTGTGCAATAGTTCATGTGCAGTAGCTGGCTGAAATTGCAAAAAACACAAGATTGCGCTAGTATCTCGAGTGCGCTTTCTCGTTTTTTTAAAGGCTTAAATTCCAAGATGTTTCATCACAGTATCAGTTGGCATCGATTCACCACGTCGAAATGCATCGACCGTCAAACTTTTACAAAGACACGTTTTATGAGGTTGCAAACTTAAGAAAAGGTTCAAAATATAAGCATGTGTATAAAATATGGGATTTTATTTCAGCCTTATTCGGCAATTACTTTATTTTACCATTATGAGTCGTTCGAAAAATGATATACATTTTCCATTTAATAATCAAACTGCAGCAGTTTTCATCCACTCTTTAAGCAATCTATGGATATTTTCTTCATAATCAACTGTGATAATTTGCTTCAAGTGATTTATTTGAATTCTCGAAACACTAATACTACGCCAGTTTGCTCAATTTTTGCCATATCGTAGATCAAGTGGCATTTATAAGTGGTTGCGATCCCGTGATAATATTTAAAGCACATTTTGATACACTCTCTAATTATCCCATTCATTAGCATTTCTAATTTTATCGCTTTTTCGGGAGGACTATCTTAACGACTAAAAGCTTTCTTCTCGATTTGGATTTTAGTGCTGCATTTTTAGCGTGCATTTGGGAGTCTCCTTTTATTCATTGAAAATCGGATGACAGCCAAAACGGATATCGAAATTGTTTGCGTGTGCGTATATTTGTGTGGAAATGCATAAAAAATGCGACATAAAATTAATGCACTCATCGAACATTGTGTCAGTTTCATTTGAAGCGATATGCGAGAAGTGCGCATCAAAAAGATGTCAGCTTTAGAGATGAGCCTATGCTCATCTCCAGAATTGACAGGTTTTGGGCCTATGCTCATTTCTTATTGATATTTTGCAAGAAATTTTCGAGAAATTACGAATTGAAGCAGTCGTCTAGAATAATATATCACTTTTCTAATTTCTATATGGTCATACATTGACGCATACATACTCTATGCTCTCATTCAAATCCCCATTCGATTTGCTTCAGTCGTTAAAATTACGCAGTCGAAGGAATGTGACCGCCTACATAGCATCATATTTTCCAAAGCTAATAATGATCATAAATAGCTGATGTGCCATTTTCAGATAATTTAATACAAACTCGAGGTTAGAGTCTCAGCTACTTTGTGCACATTTCGGTTTTTCGTCCGTCTGCTGTCATATTGATGATGAAAGCAAAAGTGGAAATATATACGACTAAACTAAAATTCCACTAAAAATTTATTCCTCTAAAGCGAATATATGTGTACTGTTTACTTTTAGGGAGCAAAACTTTTTAATGAGCGGTAATATTTTCAATATAACCTCAGATTTACAGATATTAGAAAAATACGAAGATGAATTACAGAGAAAGATGAAGATGAGACTGTAGATTTGCTCAAACGGGAATCATCCGTGCAGCCACCATCGATCGCTGAATTGCGTCGACGCACACAAGAAGCATTCAGCTGCAAATACATCAAATATATGTACGCTCGATTTAAAAATGTTAGTATCATCGTTTTTTGATTCTTGAGTAGGATGTGGTCTGTTTATCTGTGACACCTAAGTCCATCTTGTAAGCATTTCCGAAAAAAATATTCTGTGCATTCCAGGAACTATTCCGCATTGTCAACAACCATCTAGGTTCTGCAATGGTCAGTAAATGAAGCGTTCAATAACGTGGTTAAAGAAACCTCCTTATGAACCTTTTGCTTGAGGCGAGGTAGATGTTACATCTTTAAAACGAATCATAATTAGATGAAGGAAGATAGTTGTTTTATCAGCGAACTTAATGATTGCAGCTAATTTCACGATCAGAATAGAACAGCCAACGCATGATAGCTTGACTCAGCCCACAACTAGTGCAATATTTCTTTCCGCATGTATCATTGATAGCAAATATTTTCATTTCTTCAACTTCCTTTTTTATGAATTGAGCTAGCAAAATGCTTCCACGATACTTCCTTGAATCATTTTTTTTTAAATTTTATTTTATAGCCATTTCATTGCCATGGGTAACGTTAGTGACTTCACATCAGTGAACGTTTGTACTGCATGCACACAGGTAGTGACGTATCATGGAGCATATAGTAAAAACAGTAAAATATGGATGCCACCAAATTTACAATATAACAGTGATGCAGAAGATTTTGCAGCATATCAGAAAGTATATACGATACCTTCGGATAACAGATAGCATGTGGTGAAAAAGTCATGCCTTTATTTCTCGAGGTTTTCTGGCCAACACGGAGGGATTCGTGTTGAGAGCTAAGTTCCGGCGCTCATACCTCGCAAATTATTGGCAAAATTTTCTCAAGAATAAGTAGCATATGAGATGTCGAACATGACAAAAAAATACATAATTAATAGAAGTTGATCAAAAAGATTCTATTCTTCCTTATGCTAATATTCACCTATGCTGGAAATATTTGAGTCTTTCATCGATAGATTGTGCCAACACTTGCAGGAATGTCCAACAGGTCGAATGAGATTGGACGAATTTAAGAAAATGTTTGGGCCCTACCTACCCGAACGTCTCAGTGAAGAATATATTGTGCGTCTGTTTAATGCATTTGGAAAAGGGAAAGGAGAAATAACATTTCAGGTTATTTTTACCTGTCAAAAATAGCGGCAATTCCGGATTTTAGGTCTTTCGCTTCCATAGAGGAGTGCTTTATGACTAATTTCAGTCATATCCACTCTCATTTTTCCAAAGTAATTCAACATTCCAGGAGATTTTTTCTTTGAGGATAACGTAAATGTAGCCTGCAGTTGGTCTTCAAACGTTGATTATAATTTTTTTTCCATGAAAATGCTCAAAATAAGTATTTGATTTTATTTGTGTTTTTCATTGTCAGCTGTGTAAGAAAGATAATATATATGCATTCAGTGTTTCATCCTCTTTGTTGTTTTCTGATTAGGCTGCACAACAAGCGAATAGTTGTAGCAGTCACCTCTCGATGATTTTTGTGGAAGAAGGCTCAAAACTGATATCACTGTAAAAGCAAAAGGTGATGGAATGTCTTTGTATCATTTTCATCGTCTCATCTAGGGCAAAAGAAACTCGGCACCGGGACGATCTCCCCTCATTCTCCTCCACTCCTCCGAACTTTTTCTGCATTCGGCAGTTACAGAGCAGTGAAGCTTGTCACCGAATTGGCCATTACCTCATGCCTGTAATCAGTTGAGCTCAATGAAATTATCTAATCTCACCTCAAAGCAGTAAAAAAATGTGACTAGTTAGCATAAAGGAAAGATGTTAAGGATTTGATGGAGGCTCTTGCAATGCTGAATTATCCATCACCACATTCAAACGCCGTTTGGACGATTAGAATGATTAAAGGGAAAGACGCTACCAAAGTTAATTATACGGTTGGTACATTATATGTTCTCCGAATGATCGGCATTACTTACCTATGAGACGACATCCCTCGAGATGTTTTTTTTTTTGGCTGAGAGAAAGGACGTGTCTCTGGATTCGATCTCAGCTTCTTATGCCAAATTTTTATTTTATTTTTTTTCGCACTTTCATCCACTTTCAAGTTCTTCAGTGCAATTTCTGCTAATCTCTGTTATGCATCTTTTGCAGAAGCAACATGTTAAGGTCAGCTCTGTATATCTAATGCAGCTGAAATTGCAAACTGTCGTTATCCAATTTTAAATAAACGAGGGCTTTTCTAATTTTTCATTGATATAGCAAGGTTATATTGCGTTATTGCGGGTGCGTCTACTTCATATTCCCTAGTTGTTAAAAAAATATATACATTTTTTAATTGCGTTGAATTGCTACTATACTTTGTTGAAAATTTTTGTAGTATATATTCAGCGAGATTTTTGTTCGTTTAGTTTGTCGTATTATATTTAAACAAAAATTTTAATTGTGCATGAAAAGAAAATAAAGCTAGTAAGGGATTCGGGCTTAATATAACAACACAGCAATGAATAAAGTATCACGTTTATGCACTACTAAAAATCTATACGTGGAGTTGTGATGGTGGAGTAATTTACATGGAGGTATTGATTTGAGGTACTCGATAATGAGAATATTACCTCTAGGAATTCACCGATTTTGTACGTTCGGTATTCCAATTATCACGACCTGTCGAGAAAAAGAGGAGTCTACCATCAAATACCGAAGGTCGACGAATGTCTATTCAAGATGCGATCACACGGAGGGCGGATGAGTCATTCTCGGTTAATAGGCTAACCGTTCCTTCTCATCCCTTCTTCAGACTCCCACACCCCTTCACCATCCCCCTACCGAACGCTTCCATCATCTTCCTAGTTTTCACCTTGTCTGAATGCTTTCAAATAATTTATTGCTGATGTTTCTGGATTAAAAAGTTTTTCGTTCTCGTGATAATCAGAAATACAACTTGGTATTTCCAGCTTGCATCCCAGTCAAAGTAGAGACGTTCGGGTGTTTCAAAGTAGTGTGAATAGTGTTTCTGTTTGAAATAAATATAATACAAAATATCATCAGCCGGCAAATTGTGTTTCTAAAAAGAATGAATAAATGATAGCACTGATTGCCCACCACCTCTGTTAGTTCTTGTATCGTTAAAGAATTCTAGACGAAACACCTCATTAGCTTTGAGTCCGTTCCAAAGTTGCGTCAATAATACGTGCGGTGTAAATTCGTTCTTTGTGCATTCTTGAATTTGCACTCTTTTACTCATCCCTATTGCAAATGGAATGCATTTTAGGCATTAGATAAGGATAACGATGGCTATGTCGACGTCAGTGATCTAGTAGAATTCTTCCAGGTAAATGCCTTAAAGTGATTTTATTCCCATCATTCCCTTGCTATTTGCAATTTTTGAAAAGAATGTTGCAAATTTTTGCAGTTGAAAAATAGTTTATGAGGACACTTTGGTTCGAACAATCGCTGTTGATTGTTTCTTCACATATTTGTCGTTTAAAATTTTTCTGAACAATGGATGTTCAAATGATTAAATAAATACGATTCATTTACTATTTTCTTATATTTATGACAGTATGCATATTACCATAATTTATTTGCACATATAAAGAATAGAAATTTTCATTGCTGTGATGGGAATAGAATTTTTTAGCAATATTTCTTATTTTACAGTAGATCTCATATCCTTGACGCATTGTGATCTAGCCTATGATATGAGGTTTGCGCCTCTATGTCTTACAGTAGCACATTATGAAATTATAAAACAGTTTCGCATTCCACATAGACTTATATGCAAATCATGAATTAATATTGTTGTTAGATCACGTGGTATTAGATTCTTTTTTTTAGGAAGAAGGCCGCATGGATCCATTACATCTGAAATTGTCAACAGTAAGTCCATTACTCGGCAAAGGATATCGTTAACTATTCCACTACTCAACGTTTTTCCTGTCTGAATTAATTGAGTAATTTATTAGATTGCATTATGATGAATGTGGATTTCTTTTATTTGCTTATCAATGCTGGCAATATCACGTATTCTAACAATAAAAATATGCCTATGTCTCAATTTTCAGTTCAGTGCAATTCACTAGTTCATCTTACTTTGTAAACATAACTATATAATAGTATAGGTGAAACTTTGAGTACGAGAGTAGATATATTTAATGTAGAATAAAATAGCGATAAAACAAGTGGAAAAAATTCACTTGAATGGTATATAAATAAGAAATAAATTGTTCTTTGTATGCAGTAAATTCTGTTTCAATTTTGTTTTTTTTTGTTCGTTACTGAAATCTCTTTTCCATGTTATTGGTAGAAATCTACACTCTTCGTGATCACAAATTTACACGAATGTATCAAACTTTTATCACATTGTTCAACCTTAAAGGTATAACTCCAATTGATAAACAATTGCGGTGAAAACTCTCCTTAAAAGTTATATGGTTGTGTAATTAAACGTCGAACTAAGCTACAACTAGGCAAATCTAATCAAAAATTCCTATCTTTCTTAACTGTCCTGAATTTGCAAATGTTCAAGGCATCAGAAGTGAGGTAGTAAAATGTAGTAATTAAATGGTTCTTTCCATGTTTTCTGAACTGTTCTGAAGGAAGGCATTAATCTAACTCTTCGCCTAATTCAATATCCGGACCACCAGATCAGTAGTTTATCAGTGATGGAGCCTTTGGCTGGATCTGTTCGATCTGGAAAGCCTCAAATGATTACGAAAACCTTTAATAAGCTATTTTATTGAGCTGCATAATGAAGCATAATTTCACCTCTTATATTTTTCAACTACGCTTAGACTAAGCATATGATGATGATGTTGTGATGTGTGAGTGCCTAAATATTAATAAAACAATGAGGATTCAATACAACAATGAGGATTTATTATCACGCAAGATCACAGTAAGGAAGTTCATTCGTCTTTTTGACAGCTTCAGATAACTTTCTTAAATAGGTACGACTTTTTGAACGCATTTCCTACAGCAAAAGAATTTTCTCATGAAGAAATTGCATTGAGTTAAAATAATACACGTATGCTTTTTGTCAATCCATTCTATTCTTCAGTGGAGCGTTGGTTTTATAATTCATTTATAATAAGAAATTCTCTGCCCACCTTTTTCGCAACATTTTCTATTTTATCTATAAATGCGGTTTGTTCTTTCCGTCGCCATGCAACTAGCTGCTTGAGGCGATCCTCAAGATGAATGGCTGATCGTTATTGACCAATTTCGCTTACAAAATCCTCAAATGATCATCTTAAAAACATTTAAAGTTTCATTTTTCTTCGCTTATAAATTCCACTATGGAGCTCAGTAATTTCATTTACCAGGAAATTTTTCGATGCGAAAATTGATGAAAAAACAAGAGAAAGTTGATTTGAATGAACTCTTGAAAATATATTTTCATCTTCTTATGAGTGAACATGTTGAAAGAGTCGTTAAAATGTAATAATATAGAAGTTGCATTGAAATGATGAAAATTTTCAAAATAGAGTAATGAATGTTTTTGATATGGGCGTTGGTTGAGTGAAAGAATGAGTGAACGAGATTGGTCTAAACAGCGAATGAAGATTCATTATGGGTACATCAAGAAAACGAGTTTTCATCATGCCGCATAGAAGAAGAAGACGGCACGAACGCGGCACATTGCTACACTCTTCACATCACCATCATTCCGCTATACTTTACATAGCTCCTCTCATATTTGTCACTCAAAAGCATTTCTCGATCTCTATTATCGTATTAAAAGGTAAGTCGATCGCAATTAAATTCAAAACTCATAATCATCATCATTGTGGAAGCCGTAAAGAGTTTACCTAATATGTATTTCTGTCAAAGATGGATTAGATCACATAGGCCTGAATGAGCCGATTATTTGAAAATTAGTTGATGTATTTCCTAGTCACGAGAGCGTATGAAAAAAAAATCGTTTTAAGATATTATCGTAGTACCTTTTTTTTGCAACATTTAGCGCATCGTAAATCATGTCGATCGTAAAGTTTTTACATCAGCGCGCTTCACCCCTCCTCGTAGTTTTATATTCGTTATTGCCATAAAGAAAAAAAACTTTTCAAAGTCATAGTCCTTACTGCTCACCTTCATTTTAATATTTGCTGGTCCCATTTCATGTAGTTAGCATGTAAGTGGGGCACGCGAATAACTGAGTGGAAAAAGGTGATGGTACCAAAGTTTTAGAGTTTTTATCTCGTTCTTCGAATTGCTCCTACAGAATAAGCGCAATCGTAATTTACTTTCTAAGACGGGCCCATTTACCAAGCAAAAGTTTCTTCTCACTTCATAGGTACCCACGCAAGAAAGCATCTAAATTGATTCTAGCAGCTTGGCAATATGCGACTAGTGTATCGGATATTGTGAGAAATTCGAAATTTAAGGAATTCATCTTTAATTTGGTATACTCATCTCGGACAGTTACAGATTAAGACACTGATACCGCCACCAGATTCGCCATTTTTAGGACTATTATTCATTATTGTTATAAAACTTCGAACAGAATACCTGTTCAGCCGTTTTGCAAAATCCTTCTTCCATCGTCGTTATGGAACGTCTCCTTTGCGGAATGTCAGTTAACTAACGCCTTGCTTTAAAGCGCATCTCTCACTTCCGCACCCCATACTACCTTTCCCCTCTCCCCATCTCCCTACTCTAAAGACTCTACTGCCTTCCCTCTGCTCATAGTAGCTTAAATCGCCATCATTAGTCGGCTGAACTCCTTCCAATTTTAGAAATTGTTTTAAATTGCCTATGGTGAACGGTCTTTATCAATTTTTTAGGAAGCCGTGTAAAATACCATCATGCCAACCAGGATCCTCTAATGAATAATTTGACAGTAGCCGATTTCTAATAGGAATATATGAAAGATGGTTTCGATATCAAAAGGCTGTTTAATTTCGCATTTAATCTAATACCTTTAATTAAAGGCTTGAAAATGATTTCTACTAATAGATAACCATAGTAATGATTTTGAATAAAAAGATATTTTCTGAAATATCGATGCCATGATGTTCGTTGGCAATTTAGAGATGTGCTGAATGATTCATCAGTTAATGTGTACAATTTTGTCAACAATATTTGCTGTTATAATAACAATATGCTTCTCTGTTGGAAAAGCAATGCTGATCTCATCATTGCCATCCTTTTCGTTTCCTAAAAGCAATAGGTGAATACCGTTCGTGTACATTCGACGTTGCCGTATGGACACATTGTTTTATTTATGTATATAAATTAAATTAGGAAAATATTGCATTTTCAACTGTTGAATTAATTTTTTAAACCTTATTTATTAAAAGTTGTAATTTTTTTATTACTTTTTCAGATTTTTCATCGTCCTATTAATAATTGAAATGACCGTATTTAAGGAAATATGAAGAATTAATTAGGACAAATAATTTTTTATTGAGTATCCGATTGATGATATCATTATTTGATTGAATTTTTCTGATTGATATGATTGAAAATTGATGAAATTTTAGAAACATTGACTGCAGCTATAAAACCGATTTTTTTTTTACATATCAAACAATAAAAATGTTCAGCGATCAACCCTTAGGAAAGTATAGAATATTCTTAGACGCGATGAAAGTTTATCTATCATTTTAAGTTTTTGTTATCGCAGTTTTTACGGGATCATTTTAATGAAAGCATATGTGAAATTGTAGTGATTTACCCCCCGTTCTTCACCTCCTGCACTACCATCCTTCTCCCATTGCCTATCCTCTTCTTTTTCCCACTGGTTTTTCATGAACGACACGTGAATTTCAGAATGGCCGTATATGCAAAAATATGCTGCCATCATAGCAGTTACATAAAAAAGTTCCGTCTATTTTCATTTAGCCCATTATATGTGCAAAGATGAATCGATTTGGACCATTTTATGATCAGTGCCCCTCTACCTCCCCACTATTATCATGTGCAACCAACGATCTTTGATTTCATTGTGTCATCGAAGAGATTCTGATTCAGATGTAGGGTAAAATAGGTAAAAGATATATAAATTCTCAGATTTCAATGTTAATGTCTCGTCGTCTATGATATCAAAAGTGATGTTCATGTGTTACACAATATGCTTTAATATTAAGAAGGGGAATTTTCAGCAGTCAGCATCAAAAGCAAAAAAACAATTGGAAAAGGACTCATAAAAGAAGAACGGAAGAAAGTTTTTTAGTTGCAATTTTCTCACAACTGTAAAAGAGCATTCCACGACAATCCAGTTTTGCGTACAACCAATTAGAAGTTAATGGCTTTAACACTAATTACATGCATTTTAATTTATGTAAGGCTTTTGTATTTCGAATAAAGCAACGAAGAGGAGATAGATGGCAAACAGACTGAAATGATGGAAAGCAGCAAAGGATAGAAGGTGCAGCGAAAATATTTTTTTAAAAACTTTGGTGTGATTTCGCATTCGATAAATGGAAAAAAAATGCAATCGCTTCAAAAATCAAATCTCATTAGATTTTAAGTCAATTAAATTTCCCACGTAAATTAATTGTGCATGAATCATTGTAGATGAGTCTTCTGAGGAGATGTGAATGTTGTCGATGAGAAGCTCGACTTCCCTCCCCTCCCTTCACCCATCTTCCTGTCCAAGGTTGAGAAGTCGAAGAGCACCGTAGTGATGAAACTTTCAATCAAACTAGAACAATTTCTTCAAAAAAACATTTATAAAACTGATTAGTTAACATGTAACATCTATTCGTTTTTATGGAAACATAAAAATTCGATCTCTAATTTCCATATGACGCTAAACTCTCAGCTTCTTGATTACAGCTAAGAAATTCATTTATGTATGTTCTGTTTCCTTATTTCCGGATCTACGTAGGCATGATGGGTATTCGATCCGGGTCCAGCTTCATAAATTTCCCTTTATTCTATCAACCGTGCTGTAACTCACCTCTGACAATATCGTCATTTTCAGTTAAATGTGAAGATGCGAGCAGTTTGTGTGCTCTTGGTTGGTTGTGCGTTGCTAATGGTCTTAGAAGCTCGTCCACCAACTCCTGAAGAGGTGAAAGAGCAATCGACGAACGAATTTGTCAACGACTATGATACTCTACCTGCCATCTCACTTATACCAGAAAGTTGGAAGGAGAATCTCAAAAAGGAGAAGATGCGCTATCTTGAAATGTTACAGCAACATGGCCTTAAATAATCATAACTAACAACCCATTTTTAATGTTTTATTCGGTCTCGAATGGTTTTAATGCACCTTGGCTCCTATGAGCGCATGGTTAACGCCAACGTTTTATATGAATCCATAATGCTTCACTCTTTGGGCTATATTATATGGATCAATCACAACATCTTTTCTATTAGCCACAACTACAAAATGGAAAATTTTCAGGACATTGAAAGACATTCTTTGAATATTTGTTTGCGGATTTCTGATGCGAATAGATTTGAAAATTGGATAACGAGAAGATAGGAATCACTATATTTTCTCAATGGTCATTCCAAGAAATGAAATTTTCTGCTACTCAAATATCACTTACTTCATAGCTCTATAATGTACATATGTACATATATTTGCATAATTTGCGTTTAGTTATTGGATCTGTTCATCTTGTTCCTATTGTTGAACTGAATTTCATTGCTTCCGTCGGAATGGATTAGACTGAAATATCGACTTGATTGAGTGCTTTTGCACAGCATGTGTTATACTTGAGGAGGAATTTCTTTGCTCAATGCGATATCCGATGTATAGCAGATAGCAAACAAGTGTGGTAAGATGATTTAATTCTTTGTTAAATATAACACTTGCCAGATGATTTAATCAGCTATAAGAAACAATTCACCCTAAAATATCTATATAGTGTATGCTAATTCTTTTCTTATTATATAGCTTCCTTTCGTATTACCTTAAAGATTATAAATTTGATTTTCTCTACCACACGTTGATTGAGCACACAGGAATATTCATCTTTGGCCCCAAATCGCATTCATATTCGATTCCTGGCCTCTCTCAGTTTTATAATTTGGTACATTTATAGTCAAATAGTTACATGACAATATGCAGAAAAGTTTTACAGCGTGGAAATGAACATTATTGTCTATCGTGGATTTTGCTGACAACTACTACAACGTCACTGTGAAAGTTTTGTTACCAACATATGAGTGTTTCAGGGATGCAGCACTTCTAAATTTAGTGCTCACAATCATCCTCATAAATAGCTTATTGAAATTCTATGAAAAATACTTTATGCTCAAAAAATCTGTCATTTACACATCTAACTTATTCGTAAATTTCGCCGTTCTCATCGAAAGAATAACATTTCGATCGTTCAAAGCGGAAGTTGTAAAATGAATTAGTGATGTGGAAATGATCAAAAGACATATTGAATTGGCACATTCAATTTGAACTTGAATGAATGAATAGAAATTAAGCGATACAACGATCTTGACCTTTGTGAATGCGTTGAAATTCTCTCCTATACAACGTCGTTTATTGATCTAAGCGATGAAATGTTTCGTTTCAAGGGTTTAATTTTGATGCGTTGTGGGAAAGCCTTTTTTTTTCTTTTTTTTTTAATATTTTCGTTTTTGAGAGGTTCGAATTATTGCAAAGCAATGCTTCAATGAATGTTCCGATGATCTGCTTATTCGATGCGTCAACTTTTCAAAGAGCACTTATCTGCGCTGATCGCTTACTGACAAATCGGGCAACACAGTTTGCCTGGGACGCTGATAAACACCAACAATTTATTAAATTTTAAACGAAAAATTTCGAAAAGAAACACGAGGTCACGATTGCAAAAGGGCATCAAACTTGCTTATATGAAATGTGCTCTTCTCACGAATATTTCCAATCAAAATCACGTGATTTTGCACAAATTCAGCAAAAAAAGTCGAAAAATGTCATAACATATTTGCTTTTGAAATATATTTAAAACAGTCTCTCACTAACGCGAGATGAACTTATTTCAAAAAGTCAATGAGCTTATATCGAATGCCTAATAGAGACGCCAGTTCACTGGTTTCCAAAAAAATTCCCTACTGCTTGACCAATATACACTCACATGCACACAAACCGGTCTTCACTATAATCGGTTTTGAAGTTCGGGTAAGAAATTTTCCAAAGAATTTTAAAATTAATTTTTTTAACTGCCCAAATTCTCCGAAACAAAAAATCTGTTTCCATCCAAAAAATACTGATAACATAAGCAAAAGGCATTAATTAACAAAAGACTTTGAAAAATAGTTGAGAAAGTGCCGTATAGTTTATTAATGCCTCCATGAGTTGGAACCTTTTCACAAGAATTTAGGGAATGTCTAAAAAAAATCAAATTATCTAAATAGTTTTAATGTTAAGTTCTCACAATTGAGGAACTAATTTTTAAAATTTCCACAACTAAAGAAATCTGATATTATCTTCCTGATACAGCTAGAAACAAAATCCCTCACAAATACTAAAGATAGTTCAATAAATGTTGGTGTATTTCGGCATCTCCTTCACCTCCTCTCTCATGACCAAAACAAGTTCCATCGAATAGTGATTAATTTTATATACCACCCCCGAAAAGAAAACAACTTGGAATGCCCTTTGAAGAAGAAACATTAAAACGAAGAGGAAACAATGATTTAAAATAGTGATAACTCAATATGCAGATTATAAGTAGAAGAAACCATAGCAAAATTTACCTAGCTCGACTCGATATGCAGCTTATAAGTAGAAAACCATAGCACATCATAATTTGTGTAGTATGTGTAGCAAGTGCTTTTACTTTTTTTTGCAGATCTACTCTTTTTTTCAAATCACCAACGATCGAAATTTTAATCTTTGGCGTTGAGGCAAATGTCCTAATTAAAAAAAAAGACAAGAATTTCTTTCTCTATAAAATTGCCAAATACTTTGGATCATTTGACTACGAAAATTCGTATGCATGTTCGATAGCCGGCCCTACTATATGTGTTAACAAAAAAAGCTCTCGATATCTTTCAGACCTAAACACCTGAGGAATGAACTTTAAAGCTAGATACCTCAGAAATGAAGGCAATCGTAGTACTATCATTCAGCATTTGCTAGCTAATGCAATAATACAGTTTTTCGTTCATTATTCTAGAGAAACGATTCATTCACCTGTCCTGTTTATCGTTTCAAGTTTTCATTGATTTCATTCGCCAAATAGGCGGGATATTCTTCTTCACCGATTTCATATCAAATCGTTTAATCCTATCCTGTTTCATTCATATCAAACCTTAGATGGGATCTTGCTAAGAAGCATCTTCGATAAGAATGCGCTCAAGCGTTGCAAAAATGAAGAGATTCTGATTGATGTCATAGTGGGAATGTAATTTTCCAAAAATTGAAACGAAAACAAGTTTCACAAAACTCAACCAGAATTTCAAAATCTCTAAGAAAATCAACATCATAGTACACCTATACTTGAGAACATATCGTGAAGATGCTAAAATTGACGTGTGGCACAATAATTTAACACGGTTGAGCATCCTTTGTGTTAGATTTTTATTGAGGAAAAACATTTTGTTTTTATATTTCTGTTGGCACCCAAGCAATTTTTTTGCATCTTTATCGAATTTTCACATTTCTTTGTGAAAATTCGTTTTGATACAACATGGAACCTAATTACTGCAACTATGGCGCCATCTATGTGAAAAACGAAGCTTCAGAATGAATGTGCGGAGAAAGCGTTGGTTAGACGGTCATTGGCATAGCTGATGGCTTTCCCACGAATACTGACATTTAAATCTGGTTTATCTTCAAGCAACCCGGTTGTAAATTTTAAAAGCAATCATTACAAATAGTTTGCTTGATAAAATTTTCTTAAATGCCTTCCTTTTTGAATTACTGCCTGTATTATTTATCAGTCGAAGGTGTCTACCTATAGACTGTAGAATAAATAACAAAATAACAATGCAATCTTAATTAGAGAAAAGATATGACATAACGGAAAACGAAGGAACAGCATCTGATTGAAGGTGATTCCTTGCTGTTCATGCTTTCAAGATATCAATTTTCATGACTTCTCAAACTCAGTTACTGCACATGGCAATCCAATTACTGCTCCAGTAAAGTGCACAAAGGTTTATTTCCGAATTTCCTAAACATCATATTCGCAGAACGGAATGATCGGCCGGAGTACTATAGTCAAATGTCTAACTTCGCGTAGAGCAGGTGTTTTTGCTGGCGCTTTATCGTTTTGTTGGTCAGCTTTGACTAATTAACAGTCAGCATTCTAAACGAGGATAAGCAACTGTTTGCTGTAGGTGTCATTCGAATCCATCTACTATAATTGGGTGTGTGGGGTGCATTGTTAGTGCACGCACCATTTGATTGGCAGGCGGTATGTTCGCACAACAATTGACCTTTCACCTCGGTGACCGTCGTGCGCGATCTTGACCGACATGACAGCAGATGCTCATTGCTTTTGATATATTAGCTTCGGACTCAACCACTCTCAGTTATTTTTTAATCACTTCTCATTTTGAAATCGTTTTCCTCAAAATTAGTAGATTTATTACTTTGTGATCGTTTTAAATCATTCTAGTTCACCTCGGAAAACAACTTTGCAAAAAATATTGTCTCAAGCAGCCAATTCGCGATATTCGATTAGAGAACACCAAAATGGATAACCAAGCTGGCAAGCGGCAGAGTGTTGATGCCAAATCAGTATTCCCGAAATGAGTGCAATTCATGAGGCACTTATTTCCTGATTGTATGTCTATGAAATGAAGCGACCATGCTTTCGATCTACACCAAACAAAGTGTGCATCTATTTATTGTTTTGTTTCAATCTTTCGAGCTATATTCGATTTCTGCTTGCAACAATATTGTTGAAACTTGTGAAAAGAGAACGAAAAAGAGAGAATTATATTTAATGTCACTAAAATGGTCCATACAATAAACGGTTGATATTGAACTTTAAAAGGAAATGTGAAAAATTTCTGTAAGCAGAATCGCGATGAAGCGATTTTCAAGCGAATATCACGTGGGAAAAGATGTCGTAGAAAACTTCACCAAATTTTGAGAATTTTTATCCCAATAAAGTTCTAACATTAATTGATTGGGTGTTCTAAGTTTCCGCTCCTTACTCCTCTTTTTTTCTTTTACTTTCAAAATTCAATTTGAATTCAGAGTTTTACTTAATTATCGTGCATTTAATTATTTTATTAATGAATCTTTTAACTGAAATACTCGGATTTCATAAATTCGATGAGGAGATATACGATTGGTGGCTGAGGAAAATATTCATCTCTAAGCTTATGCTCATAAATATTTGGGTAGGACAATCAAATACATCATTGCGATCTAAATTGGTTGCTAGAGAGTGGAGCATCGAATAATTCATAAAAAGCTTTCAGGCGCATCATTTCATGCTAACTTCATTACAAATACAGCAATTTCGTTAACACTATTCCAAATCGCGATGACTTTTTAATGCATAATTTAGGCACTTCAGTCATTATTATACGAAGATCCTATTATTGTGCACATCTTACATACCATGACGTGATCATTATAGGCCTGCGTTAGTTTACCTCATCCTAAGTGCAATCCCACCCCTTAGATCTCGTTAATTCAACCTCTCACTCATCACCGCATCGCATTAGGCTGATCGGCTCGGCCCCGACGGTCTCACGCTTTCTTCACTTATCGTTGCCGATAACCGTGCAGTATGCAGAGGAAGAGAGAGGGAAGGGAGAGAGGGAGGGGGAGTGTCTGAGTATGGAATCCAATTCATTCTGAAATATCTGAAATATTTTAAAACAAAAATTTTTTGTTGGTTTTTCCTTTCTTCGTTGTTAATTCTGAGGGATACAGAAGTGCTTCACTTCTTTACAAATTCACTTATATCGCACTATTTCCCTCATTATTTATAGCACATGAACTGTATAAACTCACGGAAAAGTTATCTTCCTTAAACGGGCATATAGCTAAATGTTTCGGAGAAACTTGCCTGTAGAACTGCAGGTCACGAAGAAGAAAAACAGAGATTAGGAAGAAAAGAGAATGGAGGTTAAATAAGTATTTAGAGGTGGGAGGAGGATAAGAAATTTGGAAGCTAAAAGAGGAGCTAACCGGAAGCAAGCGAATAGAATGCACTCTTTTGATGGTGATTTACATAGAGGAAATCCGCTAATCCCAATTATAATCGCCATCGCTTGTGTGAATGTACGACACTGTTCCACTCGTCTGCATAAACAACTTGGCAGTTGCTATTAATCGCCGAATTTTTATAATTACTCATTTGTGGTGTTCGATTACAGTACTGTGCTCGTATTCCTGAGAATGCTATTAACAGTCTTACAAAGTTACAGTATATTTTACAGTGTTTTGCAGTATATTATGGCGTCCAAATTGCGTTCTTACAACAATTAAGAACAGTTCTGTTTACGAAATATGATTATGGTTATTTCATAATATGTTCGATTTGATTGAACAGAGTTTGATTGAACGCCTAAAAGAAATAGTAATCTTTGCTGCTTGATAGTACACAAAAGTACATAGAGAAAATGAGTGGGTTTGTTCTTCAATTCCATTCTATGTCAATGAAAAGAGCTGTATATGATCTAACAATGCCAAAAGGAAGAAAAAACTTCCCTTCCCACCTTCTCCTCTCCCACCCGCTCATCTTTTAAGAGGTCTTATTATTTAATGAACAGATGTGCTTTATGTGCACTTCCTGGTGCTGTCATAAGATATGATTAATGAAATGGTTGAAACTTCGAAGTTTTTTGCATATCGACTCTATTTGCAATTAAAAACGAATTGCCTTCTAAAAAAATTTTGTACCCGCTTGCTGACTGCCAAAAACAGCTCTACTCATTTTTCAACATTTGTTCGGGTGATAATTTAGAAATTTATCGTTCGCTGAAAGATTCTGAAAAATTTTGGCATCCCGCCAGCGTAGTAATTTTCCAGTTCTCTGTACATTTATTTTCCACAGCTCAGTATGGGCGATAATTGCATGAAAGTAAATCCTACAAATTTGAACATACAAGTAGGTGCGATTGTAAAAATGCTTTCAATAAACGATGGCTGCATTCACATAACATACGCCCTTGAAAAGCGCAAATCGTGTTTTTTTTCGGTTGAAATAGTTTTTCATCAAGAACAATTCGCCATTATTTTGCAAGGTCTGTACGCACAATCTCTATAGCATCATCAGCGCGGCCGCATTTGGAAATTATGTGCTTGAAATGATTTTGCACCAACGGCGCCAACTACGCACGTGTCGTTGATTCCCCCAGCTGGCATCCGGTGGGAAAACCTCTTTTTTAAAGTGATTTTAACTTTTAATGAGAAATTTTTCGTCTTAATTTACCAGTTTGTTGGTTCTTTCAAAAGTAGATTAAAGTTTTGGTCAGTGGTTATATCGCTGAATGCACTTTGATGCTATCGGTGGGTGCTTCACTGAGAGCGAGAATATCGTATCGGTTCTGAAATCTCCTATCGGCAACAATGTTTGCGTCTTCTACTTGGAAGCAGTTTTTATTTAGCGTGTTTTGTTGATATTCACGCAGCAAAACAATGTCACGCGAAGAAAGCTGCTCAATTGTTAGAATTGAAGCATCCGCGATAGCGTTACAAGCTTAAAAAGTCGGGGATTGAGTCGATTCGAGTCAAGTCAAACCGAGTCAAAAAATGGTGCTCGAAACTGATACCGTCTGGCTGACCAAGCATTCCAATTATTTTAAAGGCTTGAGTCGTTTCTACGTATCGTGTTGATTTCTGATTTCTGGCAAATTGCTACTTCCACATTCGGTGAGCTTTCCTAACTAGCTGCCCGATATTCCTCTGTATATCGCACCTGTTGAACGACTGTGTTGTAGGAACTGAAGGAGCCTCCATTGAGGATTCCGTGCCCTACTCTGAGTTTCTAATGCATTGCCATTGGGCAGGTGATGTTTGTTGAGCTTTAACGGTATTTTTCCACACTTTTTCCCGAAATTTAGACAACTCTCGCACAACGGGCCGAGCAAAAAGTCAGCTAACAAGCACAAAATTCTCTACAAATTCAATTGGGTTCGTTAACTTCGAGCTATTGCAGAAGCAGCTCACCTGAAAAAGTTTTGCTTTTGATTCTCGTTAACACATTTTATTCAACAAATAAACGGAAAGTTTGACAACCAAGTATGTAATCGCACTCATCTTAAAAGATCGTATTTCTAAAAGAAATTTTTAATTTTCATCCATTGATTCTTGTGGGAATAGCTTCATTTTTTTCCTCTATGTTATTTGCAAGTCTGCACAACTTGCATTTTAAGGATATTTCTACCAGTTATTTCTGTTGTGCCTTAGTAAGTCAACTAAAGGCTGTACTATGTGCCTAATTTGAAATTTGTTTATTGTGTGAAAAACCCGGAATGGTTGAAATTGAACGGAAAAAAATTTTCTGGAATTGAAAAATTATTGGAATCGAGTTTTATGACTGATTTCGGATCATCCTTTAATAATTTTCTTGCCATATCGTGCAAAATCCACTTGTCTTAGTATTGCTTTCTTTCTCCAAAACCACCTTAAGGACCAAAATCAGTTAATACGAGAAGCTGCGTTCTCTTTCATATATTAAGGCAATATTACAATAATAGCCGGTCGCTAATAATCTGATTATGAAATTATATGTTAAAGGAATATCAGACCGAGGACACTTAAACGAGGCGGTTGTAAAGCAAGCAAGGTAGAGAAGCAAATTCGAATGATCGGCCTATTTCTCCTATAATAATTTGTTTATAGAACTGATGATGGATGGAGGGTGGAGGTTGTAGGGTTAACTCTACGATTAAGCAAAACAGCGCTCAAAATGGTATGACTGAATTTTATTGAATGCCAACAACCGTGCTTTGATCTGAGTCGTTGAATTGTAAGCGTTGATGAAATTTGTATGACTTGTTGGACGTACCGGATGTGGTAGGTAAGCCCCCTATAATATATATCACACTGAACCGTTAAGTTCAAAAACAGTTATAAATAACAAAACTGGTAAAATTTTGCATGTATTTGGCACAATGAAAATTTGAAGGCATTAATGCACTTACTCGTGTTTTTCTTGCTAGATTGTTAAATTAGTTGGATATCTGATGGAGAGCAAAGGCACATATTGCGCCACCTGGTCTTCACTTTTCTTTGCTCACATAGCGTAAAGTGTGGAGAAAAGGCAGGCAGCGAAATTTCATCGTTTTCAGTTACTTCATAATCAGTCAAGAAATCGATTATCACGATTGCAACGTGATCCCAAAGATGTCATAGATTTTGAACGACTCTATCGCTTTATTGCGTTAGGTTTCAATTCATCGTACTTAAGTGCGCGCAGAAATTTCCCCTTCTCTGGAAGCGGAAAATCCATCGTTATTTTAGCACCTTTATAGCCGAATGTCACCTTTTTGGGCAAGCAAATTTTCAACACAAATAAATAATTGCCAAGTGCATTGTCCGTTTTTGCTTACCGATTTTGTTGATATGCTTTAAACAGTTTTAGTAAATATGGTAAAGGGGCACCACTATTAACTGTTTGCTTTAGCGCATAAATAACAAAACGTTAATATCATTGACGACGTTTATTCGTGGCATTTTATCGCATTCCTCTATCCAATTTCAATTAGTCGATTGCCAATGTCACGAAAAAAATGGAATTATTTCATTCCGCGAGAAAAAATTCCGCCCTCAAAGTTCTATTTCTGATATAAGTATTGCGTTAGACTTAATAATAATGAAATTTTGCTGAATAAAGCATGGCGCAGTTTAGTATATAGTATTTGGAATTTCGTTGAACGAAATGACGTTAATCCATTGTCATGAGAATTGCATATCATTTTAAAAAAATCTATTATTACTGCGCTTTCATGACATCGTTAAACGTTTGTGCTAAATTACAAATGCGCTACATAATATTGCATTAATTGGTCAACACAATTAAAAATCTTTCGCACGTTTATTTGTTTTATTTCAAGCTTATTAAATCAGATAATAATTTGACTTTGTGACCATCATCGATAGCAATAGCTCTATCCTTGGGTAATTTTCCATCTTTTACGTGAGAATATTTTTTGACTAATCCTCTCATCGGTTCCTTATTAAACAGTTACGAAGTGTGCCATAGGAGGAACAGTAATATGCAGCCTTGGGTTCTCTTCGTTAGGTTGACCGATTTCATAGACTACCTAGAAATAATAAATATGTGCAATATTGTGTTCATATTTTAATCATACCTACCCCCTACACAAGCTTTATATAGACGACGCCTTTTTTCTGAAAGCATCGTGGCGACATGAAAAAAAAGCAATAACTGTCGAATGCATGCAAATTTTTCACATCTTTAGATGTGCATGTGTTATTTCGAAGTTCATCGACTAAAGTGAAATGTGTTATCAAAGATTTTCTTATGGCTTATATTATGCCCATCAAATTTCCTAGTTTTAACTTCATTAGCCATAGCTAATGCAGAAAGGCTAATGCAGAAACAGACAAACGCGCAAACAAACGTAGCCGTAGATGTAACGTTATCATCATAAGCTGCTTCTAAGCTGATTTGCAAAACTCCTCCGGAAATGATTGCATTATTTCTATTATGTGACTCTAAATTAAGAATATTGCAATGAATCAACCGATTGCAGCCATTCTCAGTGATGAGGATGCCCACTGTCTCCCTCTGAAACCAGTGATGAAAGCTACTTAACGATTTTATTGTTAAGGAGGAGAGTGCCAAGATCATTTCCAATCCGTCACATTAGGATTCTTGATGATTAAGATAATACCAACAACCTCGCGTTGGTTTATGAATTACCTTCTTGTTAACATCACTAATTTATAAAGCATTATATTGTTCGTTCATATATGCAGCAATGTTTTCGACGCAAAGGTGATAGAGGTCACTGTGCGGCATTGGTGTGTGATCATGGGCAATTCCTTTACACTCGTATAAGTGAGTGCATATTCTTACAGCATTGCCTAGATTAATTACAACCTTTGCAGCGACGTAGTTAGCGCTCTTTGCACTCACGGGTCACTCTTCATAAAATCGTATCTGCATGATTGATCAACGTGATTCGTTACTTATCATTAATCGATATGCATGTTTCATTCGCAAAGCTCATAGAATATTGCTTCAATACAGAGGATTTGAGTATAGACACGAGTAGGATCCTCTTCTGGAAAATTTTCCAAGAGGGGAAAGCATTTCCGAAAGAGGAGGAAATACTTCATTCGCTTGGACAAAGTGAAGGCAGAAGGAAGTTTATAAGTTTTGGTAAGAAAATGTGCGAAATTCACCGTTAAAAGATAATGAGAGAAAAAGCTGAGCTGCTTTTGAGGGATCTGCTCAGACTTCCTCCTCATATTTAATTGTATAGAAGCTTGAAAGATATTCGAAAGTCTCAACCAAAGGGGAGTGGCCACATCCACCTTACGTTAGTCCCACCTTTCTCTGAGTGGCCGTCTGTGGTCACAGGCTGTATGAGCACTCTCATCGTATGAGTTATTAAAATACCGTTAGATCTTAATTAGTTACTCCATCTAATATAGTTTTTTCTTCTCAAATCCATTCTCTCTCTCCTCCTTCTATTCTCCCCATTTCGAAAAATACGCCCATCCTTCTCTTAAATTTGCACTTCCTTCAGAAATAAAAGCCCTCTTCGCTTAAATATTCCTTCTTAAAGTTTTTAAAAGTGAACTGCTGATGACATTCAAAGGCGCTTTTAGGTTGAAATAAGGTAGGCAAACAACCAAAACGATTGTATCTCCACTTTCATAACATAAAAAAACATTAAAAAGTGATGTCGATGCATTGTTCACTTATTTAATATCTTTTATACCATCAAGTAGCAATACTAGTAAAAAAGTATAGGATGTATAACCCTTTTTTTCTGAATAATTACCGACATTATGATGATATCCGGGATCACAACGGAGTGAAATTGTAACTGGCGAAAGGTCAAATTTATTTTCTCGCTTTTATTCAATATTGCCTAACATCGTATTTGCGATCTCATTTATCGTTATTATTTTTGGAACGTTCCCAATGGTAGTAATTAACCTATGATGTGCCATACTGTGGTATAAGGGCAATGTTAATGAGGTCACCAATATCTGGTAACTACAGTTCAACTTTTTATAGGACTCAAATGAGATAATGCGAGCCGCCTTTGATGTTTTCCCACGCATTCGCCCTCTTGTTGATTTCAAGTGCCCGTTTCATAATATCTGTGTTCCATATTTCCGTGTTTATGTCTGTGCATATGATAAAATGCTGCTCTGTACGATGTCGTATGGCATCGTAGTCCGCTGCTTGATAATGTGGAGGAGCGGGAGGGTGGACGATGGGAGGGGAAGGAAAGGTCGATGCGAGTCACATCTTTGCTTGACTCGAATAAGATGTGGGAGTTTCTCGCCACGTCATTTAAAATACCACATTTGCATAGTGAAATATTTGTTAACTCCTCCTGAGTTCTGATTAACTCGAAGATAAACGACGCAATATTTTATCATGCAATGTTTTTGCCTGTCTCTGAAAAGGCAGTGCTCTGATCATTTCAGTGCATCCTTATTGATAATCGACTTATCAAATACAGTTGGAATTAAGCACATTATGAACACGATAGGAATGATTCTTTTGCCAACTCATAGCATACTGTTAATTAATCGTATTGGCTATTAATATTGAAAATGCTTAGGATGAAAACGCTATAAATTGAGGTGGGTAGTGATATTCTTCAAGTAGTGATAAGTTGGTGTTGTTGTTAACGAGCATCGAATATACAACAACGAAGATTATAGCAAGTCTTCAATTTAATCTCAATGAAGAACTGGTTTCCTCACTAATCTGTGTCAAAAATTGCGCCACAAGGAGTTGCATCATTTGCATTTTGAAGAAGGCTGACTCATATAAGAGCATTGGTTGCGCTTGCAAGCTGTTGCGTGAGTATAGGCAAGCTTTGGTGAATGAGAGCAGCCTGCCGTTGTATTTCGAGATTGCGAGACCTTGAGAAGGTCAATCTCAAAAAAAAAACGTTTGCAATTGAGTTGTCATCACAAGGGAAATTATATGATTTGCATGCCTTTCGCAACGACAGATAAATCCTGATAAATCAAATTCTCAACAGTCGATTGGAAAGGAAAATGTCAGGAGCAACGTGTATTGAGGGGCCTCAAATTATTGTTAATGAAGAAGTGAGGAATGTGTGCAGACCTTAGTACCATTAAATATCTCTAGGTTCTTCTACAGATAACGGATCATATGGGAGGACCACATTAGCATGTAACATATATAAGGTTTTATAGCTCAAGTTTCAACTGCTTCGAGTTGGAACTAAAGAGCGAGAGGTAGACGGACCTATGGACAAACATAGACACGATATAACATTGTTTCTTGCATTAAAGAGTATGAAAAATTAATCGTAACCCTCTTTTTGCTCATCATTTCTGTTAATGATGTTGTTCTTTAAAGAAGCAAACGGCTGATGTAATGTGGACAGTGAATTTTTTGGAACAAAATGAAGAGAATAGAACAATTCGTAGACAATCCAAAGCTTTGTTTTTTTTCAAACTTTGGTATGTTTTATTCTAAAAACAGCACCACAGTATGAAAAAAACTTGGAATAGAATGTTGATTCTTTTTCATTTCTCTAAGCTTACTGCACTAAACACTATTTCTGAAATATTTTCATTGTGTAGCTTTGTTTTTTTTAATTTCATCTCTCTTCTAGAGAAGGGTTACCTTAAGCTCTCCCAATGTCCCTTTGATTTTTTTTAATTTTTCAGGCCATTTTATTTGTAAGCTGTATAAAAGTTTTTAATTCGTCATAATTAATTTCACTGCTTATACAAGCCTTTTTTTAAATTGTTTTGAGGAAATATGTTTTTGTCCCTTAAAACAGAAAATCCTTTCTTGATTTGCTGTAATTCATATTTTTACTGGCTATTCACTAATGGGATCTACTATGATGCGTTATATGAGTGACCAAAGAAAAGCATCATAATGTAGGAATGTCGAATCTGCAGTGATCGCCATTCATATACGATAGCCGTTTGTATTCGTTTGTCTCACGTCATTGATGGATGGTTCAAAAACAGAATTTGCTTACATCAACATGCTTGCTTTCATTCAACGTTCCCTTCAACCGCCCGCAAAATCATCACTATATACGATGTTTTCTAAGTACAGATATTTGCTACTGATTGTATTTAATAGCTTCATTTGAATATCTGCAGAACGATTCGAATATATTAGTAAGTACGAAGAAATTTCTCCTTTTAGAACTATTTACTTTATAAAAGCTTCACAAAATCCCCTTTATTCATGATTCAAACGTTCAAATCTCATTGTTACGTTTTTATAGATTATATGGCGATTCAACTGGTGGTTCCATATATCACAGAGTGTTTTTGCTCAACTACTGCAATTCATTTTTCGCATTTTTTCATGACTGAAACGTTTGAATCATTCAGAAGGATGACAAGCCAGTTTTATGCATTTCTTCACGTTTTAAATGAATATAAATCTATTATAGTCAAATTCTTTGAATTCTCATCATTGACATTCGATTCCTACTCAAAAAATATTCAGCAACAAATTTAAATATTTAAGAGCATATAATGAAATCACATTTTTTGTTTCGAATTATTCTGTTTCGAATTAAATGAAAAACTTCTTATGGTTCAGTTTTGCTACTTTTATAAGTTCTCCAACTTCTTGTCTTTTCACATGGGTTTATTTTTGTCCACATTTTATTCCCAAATTGTCCTTTTGCATCCTTGAAAAATTTTTGCTTTTATTTAACCATAGGGGAGATTGCTTCCTTAGGACTGTTCACTGTCAGCTTTATTATAACTACTTAAACTCATCATTAAATTAAGCGTTCATTATGCATTTTCAAAAAATAGATATAGTGCGCTATTAAGATAGTGTAATAATAGGTATATTTAGGTAGAAAATAGAAATGCTTTTGCCGCTCGTTCACCAAATATTTTCTGCTGCTCATAGGCGAGCATAATCGTTGTAAAATTGTATAGCAATACGATCGTCTTTTTCTGCTATCTTCTTTGGGTTGTAGTGGATATAGGCAATCGACGAAAGAAACAACTTTTATCGCAGCGTTCAATCACCTAATATCGGAACGGTGCCTCATATAACGCCCACTTTTATATTTCCTTCTCAGGTGGAACGCTCAGAAACGTTAGTGCCGCCTTACTTATGGCCGAGAGAGTTGGCATGCTCTGCATATCGATATAACGATATGCCCTCGTACTCTTAGAGCAAATACCGTATTTTGTCGAATGAACTCCGCCTCTTGAATAAATCTCTCTTCAGAAATTTTGGGGAAGAGGATTCCTTCCTCCTAATGAATTCTTTCTTCTTCAATATGAGGCTCCGAAAATGGAATACCTTCTAACGCTTTTCAAATACCTTTGGGCCACCATATATATATTTATATATATATATATATATATATCCGGTAAATATTTCCCTGCATCGTGCTTTGAAGTTCCGTCCCTCAATTAACTGCCTCCATATTTCTGTACGAAGCTGTAATTTTTATAATCTCCGCAAGTTTCTATCGAGAGTACGTGATAAATTATGTTGCGATCTGGTTTGTGTTACCTGTGTAATAATTCTTCATACATTTTGCATATGTTGCCACAACGTTCCTGCCCCAATTCACTTCTTTTTTCTCTTCATCTAAGTAAGTCGAATGGTGCTGCAAACAAAAAGGTCCCTTCCTCCACCTCCATGCCTTTCTTAACTCCTCAGAAGTTCTAACATCTGGGTTTTATCATGTGTAATGCGGTTTTATGACCTCTTTCTGACTGATTCCATCAATTAAACCGCTAAATAGGTTGACTTAAATAATTTGTGAAAAAAAAAACAATGAAGTCCACAAGTAAGCGATTTGCGCTGGCATTTATTTAGTCGATTTTAACCCTCACGTTTATCCTTTCAGAACTATGACGGCTGAGAGTGCAAACATCGATAAGATTCGTTCACATCCAAGGAGAAAACATCGTCGAGGTAAGCACTGAGTGGAATTTTTTTGCACGCAAAATTTTTATTCATTTCGTTCGAATGATTTTCTTGAAGTGGTGATACGATTATTCACCAACGAGATTATATATCATACGTTCATTTCTTACCCATTGCCTGCACTTTCCCGATTCTATTTTCATGAAAACCTCCTCCACTGAATATGCCTGCTATTTCTTTGTTATTTGTATATTTTGTAAACGTTTGATTTCTCGAGTTAAATATTCATAATTAGTTTTGCAAAATTTTAAAATAAACATTTAAAATTTTATGTTGTTAGTGGAAATTCCTGCTATAATATAGTTGTGTAATAAAACTGTTCTATTTGTAAAAATTTCTTACCACCTTAACAATGTTTTCGTTGAAAAAATCAATCAAACAGTGAAAAGCTTGCTATTTTTCCCAATATTATGTTCGTTCTGGGCAGTTTTTGAACGCTGCAATTTTCGTTTTTTTTCGGAGGCCATTTAGTGAGAAAATAAAAGCGACGAAAAGATTTACTAAAGAGAATGTTTCTCAGCGTTTAGTGTAGTCTTGATTCGGATCTTCTTAAAATACCATCGTCGATCACGTCACTCAATTTAAGGTTATCTTGAGACTCTGAAATTTCCTCAAAATTAATAAAATGATCGACTTTGGAACGTGCTGAAATGCGCTCTATGTTGACTGCGGTGTGTGTTGATTATAACGTTATATGGAGACTCTATTTCTTCCTGAAAACTTCCATATTCAAGCCTTCGTTTTTTTGCATCCACAGTATAGCCCAGCGGATTTCTCTCGTCCGAATGGGTTTAGTTGTCCCCTATAAGAGAAATCCGCGTCGGATAGATACAACTTTCTTTTTTGTGACTTATCCACAAAGGGGAAACAGGAGAGGAGGGAGAAGGGATGTGGGAGGGGCAGAGAACAAAAGAAGGCCAGAACGAACGGAGCATAGAGGTAATTTGTTCTACACGTTTCCTTTCCAACGACGTGAAGAATTTATTCAAATAAGGTAGAAAGAAATGAAAAAACACGAAGCCATTTCCTACTGAAAGCCGCCAATAAAAAACGATGTAAACAATCTTATTGTGCATTTGCATACTCTTGCTTCTTTGCATATGCCACATTATATGATACTTTGTATATTCAGATGGGTATGAGATTGTGTATACATTTTATCTTTCACAGTACCTTTATTAATAAGCTGTTAGTTATTAGATCTGTGAAATCACATTACAACTATTTTTTTCTATTTCGAAAACGATTTGTTATCGTCATTGCTGATGTACAACTTCAATTTGAATAAATCATCGATAAAAAATTTCAATTCGATTCATCAATATCTTAAAAAAATTTTCATTCTTGTTCTAAGGTTAATATGCAACATTTTTCGTTGGATCATTCGGCAATCAATTTCCAGCCGACAAACATTTCAATTTCTGATTTTCATTCAATGAATTTGAATTTCTCGACTTCTATATGTAAAGAAGAAATTTCTTACCGCCTTCAGTTTTTCATCTGAGCTTCTTAGCTTCCGCGCCTTTTTCACGTTCTATTGCCAACTGAATTATTCATGAAAGTAAAAAAAATCCCTTAAAATCTGAGCAGTGTATCTCTCTTCAGGTTAGTTGAATGTACATACCACCCTAATATTGCTCATGCACCTTCAATATACCTGTAGAAATCCGTCTCCAGCGAGAAGCTGTGCTTTTCTTAACGAAAACATCTTTTATATTATCTCATCGATTCTTTACTTGTGAAGTTCATGAAGTTTATTTTTCACTTTTGATCGACTGCATCGTTTAAAATACTTTTGCCATAAAAATGATGTAAATATTTTGACCATAAGTGACAGCTTAGCGTTTCGGATGAAAAGCAAAAGCTCATCCACCTGGCCAGTTGGAGTTTTCTTTCGATTTTCAGACTTACTCCAAAATGTGGAAGAAAAATTCAGTCATCTTCTAGCAAAAAATTGTTGTTCAGCTAAAGAACTTCAATCTTGGAGATGATTTTTTGCTTAGATAATTTCTGTACATCATCAACTACTCTTGTGTATGTAGATTCTATTATATATATATTTGACGCACAAAGTTATTTTGAACCTCTGCCTCAAAAACCTTCTGGGTGTGCCTGCAGGTTTTGACGTCATCTATGATAGGAGTTAAGCCCGGCTTTGATCTCCACTTGAGCCGTCAGCGCTAATTACTGAACTATGCTTGTAACGAATTTGTAGTGAAAATGCAATTGAATGCAACAGTCTAATTCACATATGGGTTTATTAACTGCTGAAAGGAACAGAGCGTTAACTTGCAGCTAGCTGATTGTGAAATGTGTTTCCTCTATTAGCATTTCATTTGTTTCCTCACTCCTGATGAATGTGCTATTTTTTGAAAGATCTATAGTACATTCGGAAATAAAATTGGTTTGTGAAAAAGAAAGTTTGTGCTCCGTCTTTCCTAGGCATATTACAGTTATCGAGGCTTATTCCTCCTCAGTTGCATACCTTAGGAATTGGAACAATCCTCCTTCCCAATTCCTCATCTTGCTTTTGCATTTTCAACCAAATGCGATGCATTTAAGCATGGGAGTTTTGTTGGGGTTTATACGATGAACAAAAATGGTTGGCTAGTGTTTTGCATTTGCTATGCAGCTGTAAGCAGGTGTAGGCCTTTCGAACAAGAGAGGCATGATGAGTCAGGTTTTATGTGGAAGTTTTTTTGAGCGTATTGAAGCCAATATATGAGCGTATTAGCGCTTACCTTTCACGTTGGCTATACATCATAAGAAGAGAGTCTCATTTCGCATGCAACAAGCGCTTACATTACGCCTTTAAGAGCGTCCATTTCATGAGCCTATCTCGTTCATTTTTTGCACCCTTTTTGATGCCTTCCACATAGAACGCCGCTTACACTTCATGACCGTATACCATTATTGTTATCTATATCGTTACACTTCCGTAGCGGAATCTGAACATTGGAAAATTATACTGAAGGTGGAGAGGAAAAATTACAGTTCTGTAACATAAGTAAGTGAATCCTAGTACTTTCGAAAGTACTCACAAGTCTTATTCCCTTAATGGATTTTTCTAAATTTTATACGATCATAACCTTAGTAACTGTGAATGTTTGTGCAAATCATATTCCTTTTGCGTTGAATTCAATGTAAAGTGAATATGTTTGCATTTTAACACTTATGCATTATTCACAATTGCTCTTCATAAATGCCAAATATTTCGAAGTGTTGTAACAACCCGACAAGCAGTTAATGGACTTGCCATATGAATTTGAATTTCGAAAAGGTTATTACAGTGGAACAACATAGGAAATAGTGTAAAACTTAGAAGATAAGAGCAAGAATGGTGGACTACAATATTGACAGACTTGGTGGAAATAATGTTTCATCCCAGTTGCAATAAGTTGTTAATAAATACGACTCCTAATCAGATCTGCGATGACGATTTTAGCATTGCACTGACCGACTTTTATCACATTTTTCAGCTGTTTTACTGATTATAAATAACATAATGACAATAGTTTTTCGCGGCAAATTGATTTGAAAATTAAGCAAAACGTTTAGTTAAGCATTTGGCTTTTATACCTAAATTATTCGAACAACCCGCTTTCCTTACGAAAAATGCAAAGATTTCCTAATCGATTTGACCAATTTCAGCGAAGCTAAATCATAGTCACTATCATTTTTGAAGCATTTAGAAAAGAAGAATCTATTCAAGAAAGTTTCACTGACACGATCGTTTATTAATTTGTGGTGAATTCCACGAAACTTTAGCAAAGAAAATTTCTGCCATATATAGATTTTTCTGCCTGCCTTCTTCTACCTTCAAATTTGCAGGTCTTTGTTCTTGATTATAATTTCCTGATCACTAATTCTATCCCTTATTTCTGTTAGAAGTGAAGAAAATAATCGGAAACATGAAATTAGCATATATCGGAGAAATTCAGATTTGAGCAACCGTATTGTTAGAAATGATTTACAGTGGAGCGCACAAAATGACAAAAAAATTGGAGTTTTAAAATGATAATCATTCAGATTTTTTACATATGATTTGTGTTATTCATGCAATCACCAAAATTTTCATTTCTTTTTCTCTATTCAATACGAAGCATTCCCTGAAAGGCGTGAATTTTACTAGTAAATAATTTTATTGGCGATGAAGGACAAACGAAATAGGGAAGGATGTAAGTAGTAGACGTGTACTTTCATCAGTAAACAATGTTCGATTTCCTCAATGTAATCTCGCATATCTCATATCTATCACTTGTGTTAGCGAGCATAGATAGAGTCTCGTAGGTATAATAACAAAGGATTTGCATACCTTTAAAAATTTCTAACAATCCTCTAAATAATGAAATTGATCCTGTTGTATAGCTCCAAATAATTGCTTTCCCGATAAGATGCACTTCAGAAGATGCTTATTCAAAAGACATTTATAAGTGTTTTACTACTTGCCGAATGCCGTTCTCTTTATTGTTCGATAAGTTAAATATATTCGATCTATACCCTTGAATTTGCTGCTCTAGCGTTATGTTTTGTTTTATTAAATTTAGCGCCCATATCTCTAATTTGTAAAATTCGATGAAAAAAAAGTAATGTTGTAGGGATCTTGAACTTTTAATGAAAGTGCTTAATTGTGGGAAGTTTCTATAATATTGCAAATTTAAGTGCATTAGTTGAACGTGTTTGATTGGCTCAGTGTTAGTGGTTGTCGTTGAATAACTTCTTTTTACATTCGAACGACATCGATTTGTTAATGTTTCATTTCGATAGAATTGCCTCGCAACAAGAAAAATGCTCATGAACTTGGTTAACGCCGAACATCATCAATTCTTTAAGATCACTTAGAAAATATTGCGCAAAAATTTCAATGGCTGTATTCTAAATTTTTCCTTGTACTGTAAAAGTTGTTGAATTGTTTTCGAGTTAATGTCTGATATTCTTTGATTCTGGATTTCATTTCTTTGTTTTTATAAAAATTTGAAATAGATAGATAATTGGTAAACAAAGAATTGAATGGACGACAAAGTCCTCTGAGAGGTTGTTAGCGAATTGATGAGTAATCTCCGCTCATGCATAATCTATCTCCCTTTACAGGTGGGGAATTTCTGTCAAGAAAAAAAAAACTTTTTGACGCAAATGAGTAATGTTCATTGAATATTGCCCATATTCGATATGCATTGCTATCATTTAATATATATCGCCACTTCAAATTCACTATTGCTTGTAGAATAATTTTATTATCACAAATTTCCTTCGTCGAGTTTAAAATTTGGAAATTTCAACAACAAATTCATGCAGTAACTAGGATATACTTTCACTTAAAAAGATATTTATTTATTTGGGAAAAATGGAAATCTAAGGAAATATAGAACATTTAATTTCGGAAAGTTCTGTCGCTCAACTTTCAGAAAGAAAACTTTAGAATTTGATAGTATTTAACTATTTTATAACCGTATAGTCGAGCTTAAAATGGTCATTTATTACATCTAATGCAATTAATTACCTCCATAGGAAATAGATAATACATGAATAGGTGTAACTGATGCAATGAACACCTCAAAATTACACTCATTGAATAGTGTTAATGCCTTTCAGTATTTGCAGCTGCTAATAACGCAACGAAAGAAATTTTAGTTACCTTTTTTGCACTTTCAAATTTATTCGCTAAAATAGAAGCGATGCGTTGCTCGCATATTGACTTCAATTGCATTCCTGTGCGTTTTTTTTATCGCATCATAGAACATTTTATGGTTTCCCTCTGTCTCTTTGTGTCTCTCCACCTATCTCTCTGTATCTTTACAAGGTTTTCCAATAGTAGCACCTAGCAAATCTAAGAAACATAAAATTCGATAAATGTATATTTTTGAAATAAAACTTTCCTTTCTTTCAGATAATTTTTACGTCATTATAAAAACATAATTCATATGAATTTTATGTAAATTCTATCTAGTGCCTAAAGTATTGACCGCTATTCAATGAAAAGATTGCAACGCTAGAGATCGCTTTGTTTTTCCGCTTTATTGTTGCAAACTGAACAAACATTTCCTGCATGCAGATGGCTTTCTGAGCGCACTTGGTGTAAGTCTGGCACAGCATGGAGATATCAGTACGGTCGTGGGGGCATCGAGTTTCGGTAGGTGCATCCAAACGCTCTGAAAAAGGACATGTTTAGCCTGGTGGGTTTGGTTCTGATGAAGAAGAACGCCGGGCGATGTATGCGTTGTTGCTTAACAGCTTTGAGTATTTCATCTTCCAAAGTTTGTACATCTAGACCGTACCTTTTAGCTGATTCAGAGTGTACCTCCGCATGTAGTGTACTATAAAAAGTGGCATTCGTGTGTTAGAGGAGATAATAAGTACGCTCCGCGCAGTCAATTTGCAGGCTGAGTCGTCTGGAGTCAAGTTCCATGAATCTCAGAGTGAGGTTTGAGGAGTACGGCTCAAGATCATCTGCACGAGAGCCCATCTCAGACATCTTCAATGCCACCCACCTAGTACGCTAGCGGGAAGAGAGGAGGGGGAGGGCAGGACTAATGACTTCGGCTAAATACCAACAACGAGTAAAACGGATTTTAAGCAAACAAAGTTAGGCGAAAACGGACTGATATGATCTCGGCATTGAATGGTTTGCTTAGACTGGGAGAACTAGTTAAAGAGCATAAAGCAAGCTCCTACCTTAATACTTTAATCATATCATTATCTTTTGTTGTTTTCAATAAAAAATTGCTTTGACTTTCGTTTTCTGATGAAGAGAAAATTTCACTCAGCTACTTTTCGTTTTACGATATTCCACTTTTTTACGATAAAATATTCAAATAATTTTTTTTCAATTCGAACAAGATTATTGTTCATAGATTCATTTTTCCACTTGTTCATTTTCCTTGCTTCTTTTCATAAATTCCTTAAACTTTCTTGTTTCTCCCTAAATAGATTCCTTTTTGATTTTATTGTTCCTATATATTGATACTGATAGATTGATGTAAATTGATTCGTAGAATTTCCATAGATAAGCAAGAAATTGCTTAAAAATTCCAGAAAATATATAGATTCCATTTTCTCAACTATAATTAGTTTAAACGCCGCTGCAAAATCCTCCTTCGGTGCCTCATTTTTTTTTTCAGTAGTCACATCTCAGTACAGATGAATATAAGAAACGATATCACATCAATCTTTATGATATGCTTCTGCATTAATTTGCCGTACGTGTTTCTAATGTTTGGGTAAAGAAAAGTTAACAAACTCACGAACAACGTTAATGGAAGGAAATGCCTCATTGAATTTGTTGAGTGCATTCATTCTTTTTGTTGCGAATAAACACGCATATTTAAAGCCTTTTTAAGTGCGCTCTTTGAAGAAGGAGCATAGGTCGCTTAATTTCTTAGATGCCTGATTATGAAACGAAAGCTTTGGGAGTGGGAAAAGAACGAAGGTGGGCGGGGGAAGAAGACAAGGGGGAAGGTTCATCTACACTGTCCACCCCAAGGATATCATCGTACACGATTCCTTTATCCATTTACACTCGTATCATAACCTCACTAACAAGCGCTTAATTTTGCAGATGAAATAAAGCAAAATATTTCAGCATGTGTAGATTGACTGAAGTGTGCGATGTTCGTATTATGATTAGGCTTTTCTTTGTTAAACTACAATTACTTCTAATAGAACGCTGGCTATACTATTGCTGATGCGTAACATGTGATATTATCTCTTCGAGTTAGCAAATGTGTAATTCATTGTTCTCCAAATATACAATGACTTTTTTTGCAAGATCTTATCGCTTCGATATTTTTTTTAAAATTTCGGCATTATAATTTCATTGAAGAATTTTCATGAAAATCTATATTCGAACAAAGGTCATTAGAATAATATTGTTATTGCAGAATCGCTATTAAGGATTGTGGGATGGAGGAAGAAGTGGGGATAGGGATTTATAGAAGAAAAGGTTTTGTATACTATACGATCTGAATGCCGTCTAGTTTGCAATCTTTTTGTTTCAGAACATGTATTTTCTAAGTATTTCTAACAGTTTTAAGTAGACATTTCACTTTTTCCCATATAATGCGACGACATGAAGAAAACGTGGTTTATGTTGTAATGCAAGCGTAACGGCAGGCTGGGGTTGGGGTTCTCTAATTTAAACTCAACAATGACAAACATATTGACATCTTTTTAGATATTTTCAAACAAACTTCAAACATTTCGATTTATCAGGTTGCAGCTGAATGTTGTCAAATTGCATGAAATTGAAAAAAATGTCCTTATCATGACTGAAAGAACTCTTTGATGCAGTTAACTTCTGCATTCTCTGAATGATTTTGTGGAACCAGAAAATTCTTTTTGTATGCGACTAGTTCATGTAATCAGTTATTTATTGTTGTGTTAGTTTATTCAGTGATATTAAACTCTCGCTTACCTATTGATATACAGATTCGCCTCTAACCTGAAATATAACGACTATTTGATGATGTGTTACACTTTCAAGTAATAATGGTTATATCAGTGGTTCACTTTTATATCTAGTTCATTCTATTTTAAAAAACCTGACTTTTCATGCAGCTATTTTGTTTGCCTAATTAGGAAATGTGCCAAATTCTAACCGTTATAATGAAAAAAATTATTGGTTCATTTTCCATGTCCCTCCCCACTCTTACACTAACTGTAGATGTAGTTAATTTTATGCTTGAAATAGAAATGTTAAGTACTTTTGCATAGTTTTCTGCTTGAGATAGAAATACTGAATGCTTTTGCATATGCTATTCTTTTTTTTCCAACATTTCGCTGTTTTTCCATCACCGATCCAAACTGGGTAAGAATCACACTTGTAATTTTTTTTTCATTTCCAATTAATGAGTGAATGTAACGGTGCAATCGTTCGTTCGTATTTCCCACTTGAAAGGTTTTCGGCATCGACTGCGTACGTTCTATTCGAGTCATTAAGAAGGAAGCAAGCGATCGTGTTTGAAGATAGTGATCTGACTTAGTGAATATATTCGACGATGGCCATTCAAATGTGGTTACGATTGATGCTTGGCTAAGAACGCAACAAAAAGTTCAACGCCATCTGCAACATTGCCATGCATCGATATTCACTAAATTTGCGGTGAGGGTGATGCATTGGTGGAAGCGTAGAGCATTCTTCACGCATCGTCTTCATTCTCATCTATTATTCAATGTGGATCTTCTTACCGTACATACCGACCGATATCCATACAATGTCGTCTTAAGTGGTAAGCAACTCTGTGTGGAATCGAGTCTTCCCTACTCTTTCCGATGCGATTTTGCAGCAGCAGTTTATAAGGCCGAATGGATAGATACATCGTAATTATAAAACGTACTTATTGAATACTTAAAAATAACGAGTGATAAAGCTTAATTATTGCATTCCATTTGTGAACTATTCTATTTATTCACTAAATGACTTTGTAGTCAGTCATATTTTATTCTCATACGTTTTTACTTCAAAAGTGAGCGCAATAGATACATTTCCGCTAACATCTTCCTTTTATAAAGAATGAATAAGTTCAACAAAATTTTTCCAGCAGTTTAATCGAGCAGGCTTCAATCTGTATGCTATAAACTTATTAAAACCTTAAGAAGGAGCTCCATTGTTACCATTTTGCTATGAGGTGAATCACTTTATTCACGTAATGAATAGAATTCACACTGAGCCTTAACGACATCTCTACCTCCAAAATATTTTTTTCAGTGTTTCTCTAAAAATCTTCACATTTTTTTTTCACGCTCTTACAATTGCCTAACATCAGCAAATAGAATGCTTAAATATTCAAATAATTGCTAGTTAATGAAGTGGTTGCAATTGTTAAACTTATCATTCAGCACAATGAAGCGTCGCCTGTGTAAGGAAGGAGTGGCTTAGTGTTCACTTCAGGTTGATGGATGTTTGTTACATTCTGTCAGTGCTGGTCATTTCTCTTGTCTTATTACTGGTTTAGCTTTTTGCACTCATCGTTATACGTAACTTGCTCACACTTATTTCGCGCAACACAATTTTCCGCATTTTACTGTAATTTTTACATTTTGGAGGCTGTTTGAGGATTTCGTTTCATTTGAATTTCCCCTAACTAGTGAATTTTATTCTAGATTCTTAGGAAGCAATTTGCCAGAAATAACAATAATAGCAGCATTTTCATATCTTTGTTTTGTAACAAATGAAGTGTGTGGTAATTAAAAAGCTCGAACAAAAACGATAATGGAAGCTCATAGAGGCGGCATTTCATTAATATCTTCGGATTTTAGCTGATCGACAAGTTAGTTGCATTTTCCGCATTCTTTAATTCTCTCTCATTATCTGTTTTATTCCGCTGTTGTTTAATGTTGTTCAATGAATTATTCCTATTATTTTTCTAACTGTTACTCCATTACTCCAGATTCGTTTCTGTAGACACTATGAGCTGTATGGAATCGTCATTTTTGAATGCTTATGAAAGACAAGAAAGTTTTTTTTCTGGCATTGCTGCAGCGCGTGACAAACGATGTGAACGATGGAAAAATTTTAGAGGAATTCGATTTCTCGATTATCATTCAAATCTTTCAGCTCCAACAATTACAGTACATTCGTAAAAGTTCCTTTTTTGTAAGAAATCTCACATTTTTCTCGATTTTCATTTAATAGAAGGAAAATTCTTATTTTATCGCCAATCCCTTCTATCCCCTACCCGTACCCATTCTTGATTTCAACCAATTCATGTAAGAGATCGATGCTGCATCGAAATATTTCCTTTCTAACGTATCCCTTTATGCTCTTTCAAATGCCACACCATTTGCGCACTTTTCCGGTGGACTTTATTGTTTTTTGTGAGGAAGAAAAAATTCTTTCACGAGGTGCCACAAATAGCGCAAAAGTTTCGAATTGTGCTGAAGTATGTGGACTGCGCCAATAGCTTTTAGCATCTCTCCGACAACAACTGTCCCCTTACTACGGGTATCCTAAACGTTACGTTAGCTGGGCTGTTCGTTTCCTTCTCAGCCTGGCCGGCTGATCAGCGCGTTGCCTACCGTGGACGGTGAAGTGAGGACAGACAGTGAAGTGCTCCTCATTATCGTTGTCTGCTTCGCTTCATTTCACTTTATTTCACACCTGCTTTAAAATGCGAATTCATCAATGGACATTATATCACATTTTTTATCGGTGTTCCCTACCGATTGCACTATAAGAGTGTGGTCGGTTATGTGCTGTGCCTTTAGTGATTTATTTTTTAACTTATAACTACAAAAGTTGCAAAATTGTGATTCATCCAATGTAAGTTTTTTGGCAATTTCTGAGTGCGGGAATTTCCTCGATCTTCTTCCACTTTCTTAAGTTGCACTATTTTCTCGATTCCATATCAAAATGAAATTTAAAAAATGCTTTTTGTTAAGGCATCGTAATAATCAGTAAGGTGCACTTCACTTTCTCTTATTTTCTTGCAAATCAAAGATTGTGGAACAGCTTGAAAAAAAAACTGATGTGGGATATCTGTGGGATCGATCCGATGGATATTAAGCGTGATCAATATTTGGGAGAAAAATGGAAGGCAATTTCATTGACTGAAGAAGCATTTATTTGACTTTTTTTTTCATTTGTTTTGCAGTGTTGCATCGACACTAATATGAAAATATCTTTCTTGTTCATGTGGTTCTATCGCTGTCGCATTGTTTTTAGAATGTTTGTATTTGAAGAATGCAAACAGCACCATGATTATTTTGTGACAGCCGACTGTACGCTCTATTTTATCTAAATTTTCCGGCTTTGTAAAAAACCTATTTAACCTTTTCGTAATATTCAGCATCCCAATTCAATTTTAATCGTTATAGGATCGTAGGATCATAGGACTCATCAAGTCGGCGCCTTTGATTGTATTAATTTTATTGTTTATGCAGAAACTCTTTTTTATAATCGCCTATTATACGACGTTCTGTACTACAGCACTGCTCGATTATTAGCTATAATTTCCTTCCTTCTCTCTTTCTCTATACATCTTTCTTTTTACATTTTACCTTCTTTCATTCTTATACTTGACGCGCGAGTTCTCGAAAACTATTGATAGTGTTTTCTTAATACAGTACATACTGAAGTACTGTAGCATGAGCTGAAAAATGACTTGAAGGTGATGGACGAGTTAACTAATTGAATGTTCCAGGTGGTATCAATAAAACTGTTTAATATAATACGTAATCTAACTCGATTATTTTCTACTTTCTATAAAAAATTGTCGCTTTTTTATGATTGAATTTTCAGCTTTCGTTATTTCTGCTGCATACAAAAATCATTTAGCGCTGAAAATTTGTCGTATTACAACAACTCTGAGTCGAAATTTAGCTAAAATTTAGCAGTAAAAACATTGACGAAAAAGAGTGAATCAAAATGCGCCAATTGATTTCCCACCTTCCCGAGTATCTATGCTTTATCCCGAAAAGGCATAGTGAAAATCCTCACACCACACTGTTTAAAAATGCCATTAAACGAGAGCTTTCGTTGTGCTATCAGTGAAGTGAGCAATTGATGATGTGGATGATCACGTTAAAGAAAACTCATTCACAAAGTTCGAATAAGGAAATCGGCATTCCGCAATTTGTGCTCATCCACCTAATTTTATACGTAATCAAATAGCAATAGGCGAATTGAATCACCTTCCTAGTCGTAATTTCTATTTCTCTTTCTCCATGATTTCCTCTCCTCTCCCATTTCTTTCGATCTCAAAAGTATCCACTAGGGAGCAATTGCTATTTTTTTACATATTCAAAAAATTATTCATATGAAATATATGTAAGGAGTTGAAAAGTACAAAAAAATAATTTGTTAGTTTCCACCAAATGAAATAAACGATTAAAATTTGTTGTAGATCGTCTGAGGTGAGATCACGCAAGTTGATATGACATACACATGATCTATGCAGAAAAGATCTAAATTCATCATGTTCAAAGAAGGTGCACAGCATTCACTTACTGCGATAGCAACACTTCCTCGTTGATAAATTTGCATATATGCTGGCGCATATATGCAAAATATTGCACTATGCATATAGGCGTCATATATTGCATATACGCAAAATAAACTAATCAAATTGCATGGATGTTGGTTCTAGGACAATCTCGTTTAATCAGGTCGTAAAGTTGAGGAATGTTGATAGCGTTATGCGAAATCCCTAAGATATATTTGCTTATGATGCATGGAATTATGTCTAGCGTGTACGTTCATTTTCCTCTCGTCTTCATATGAAATTTTTTTTCGTGATTTTCCGTTTCCGATCCTACTCGTATGATAGATCATTTTAAAAATTTGCTTATCACGCTTTCTGATCCCAAGCGGTATGATGCCGAAGCTGTATTAGTTTTTTTTCTCCCCAACTTTAACTCCTAGCAGCTTCATTAAGTCGGTGTGAAGAGTCGATTCGAGAAACCGGAGCACTAATGATTTTCTGGCTCCAGAGCTTTGTTTCTGTATAGTCTCTGCTTATGATGTAATGCAATGAGGTAGTGCAATTATCCATTTGGAGCGCCTTTTGATTTACAGACTCACCGCCTGTCGTTAGTTTCCTCAGTGCTATACACATCGTAAAAAATAAGTGCATTGCGAATAAATGACAAAGGAATGTTGTAAGAAAAGTCGGTAGGAAAGTGCTATACAAAGAATATAAAGAACAACGATCAAATCGAAACTCTCAAACAAGCAGCCTTCCGCTGCAATTTAAAATCGATAAGTTTGCTTTATTTCCTCTCGTTTTATTCGTTGAAAATGAGGGGAGTTTTCCCTAATTTGAAGAATACAACTGATATAATCGCATATCAAAATATAGCTGCTCCAAAAAGAATACTAACTGCCATTATGTTTTGCCTAAAAATTAATATTTATTGAATTATATAGTAAAATAACTAATAAATAATAAATCAAACAGTAAAATAACTAAATATTTGCTTGTCGATGCAATTTAAATAATCGTATTATATTAATTAATGAATTTTTTCTTTCGCAAAGGGTTTTCTTTTTATTCTGCCTCAAATCATTTACGGTAAAGAAGAAGTGAATAACAAATAATAAACATTTATTTGCTTGCATCTTCAAAGAACTATGAGAAATAAGTAGCTAGATGGTCTCTCTTCCTTTATGTTCCTCGATCCCTCTCCTCTTTCCACCTCTCTCTTCTTTCCTTTCACTCCTTGTCCCTTTCTTTTCTTATTCAGCATTCAGCAATGCATTCCTGCAGGTGTTCATCTACAAATACGTTTATTGCAGCGCTTTTTCACTTGTTTGCACTTTTATCACTTTCATTAGCAACATATGTTCTCACTTTTATTTTCCCATAGAAATTGCCGTTACAAGGTAAATACATTCACTCCGGAGTTATGAAACTTCACATATCGTTGTTGAACCTCGTCGCTTAAATAATTGAATGAGGTGCCGAAATGCTGAGGGGATGCTGTTGGCGTAGGCTTAGTTCAAGCCGTCCACGGCTTCGTCTTAAGCTAAACGCCATATAGCAATAGCGGCATGTTATTTGCTAATCTTCACTATGCGCCTTCAACGCATCTTTTTGTTGACATAACTGATCATGACTACCAAATTTTTGCAATATATCTTCCTTATAAGGAACTATTTAAATTTGCTTATTACTACTACTATTATTATTATTATTATTATTATTATTATTATTATTATTATTATTATTTCCGTATCATTATTATCACCATTACTCGTTACTTTATTGTTCAATGGTGAAACCATTTTTTGCGTATGTATGTGCTATGAAATTTTGCCAGATCATTGTGAAAACGTCGTGTTTTTTGTGTGTTGAGGATATTTGGAAAAAAAAAGTGCGTAAGAATATTGTCCATAGAATTCTGTCGATCAAACTTGAAGTGTTAAAAAACTTTTATCATCTTGGAATTTTGATCAACTCATATTCATTTAGCCCTAAAAGCATACAGTTGGAGCAATCAAAAAATTTCGAAAGAGAATATGGATCATCGTGTTGCTTATGTTATTTTCAATACAAAACATTTAAAATTGTCTGATTCTATTCTCAGATGGTGAACGTTGAATTTTCTTATTAAGTTTATTGAATATTTCGATTTATGCCTGGAAAAGATAGCTAAATGATATTGACATCAAAAATATTATTAACCGTCGTAAACAATCTGCTTCCATCCTGCCAATTGCTCCTCATTATCTCTATCGCCTTTTTATTCTTTACAAAGGCACTCATTTGTACGGTATCCGATAGTGACGGTTCCGATACAATCCTTCCGATCAACAGTTGTCGTCCTTTTTTTCTTCTCGATGAAGATACGTTTTGGAATTACGCCAAAAGTTTGTCTCATCACTGCTCGATGAAACATCACTCTCGTTCGTCATTGTTGTATTCTTCAGCGCAAAAGCATACGAAGCTGCTTTTGAGGTGAATGTTTGTTCCCATTGACCTCAACTATCTGAGGTCACATTTTTAGCGCAGTTTACGCTACTCGGTTTTATGAGATCAGCAACCGAATCCGTGTTTCACTCTCTTCTCATATGAATTTTATGTATCTTTTTACTTTAATTTCTAAACGAAAAAGGTTCCATTATTCTTTATTTCTCGCTTTTTTTTGCCACTTACCATCTTATTATCTCTTTCATATGCCTACCTCATCGATTACCTCTCCCCAAATTAGGTATGATATTACCTTCGGAAGTTTCAATTCAGTAGTCGCGCCTTCTCTCAAAAATCTGAAAATTTTGTTGATGTGCATGCTCGAGGAACTTAATTGTGATGGCAGAACTCCTATAAAAATAATTCAGCTACGAATAAACATAAATATGAATAATTCGATGATAAAAATAAACATTTCTGGTTTGATGTCCATTTAGAGAGGGAATGTTTTATGACAAACGAATTTATTTACAGCAATAAAATTCTTTAAGAATTGCTCAAAATATGCATTCATTTATCAAACAATATGATGCAATTGTTTAAGCATATATTTTACTGTTTACAGAATATTCTCATAAACTTTGAAATATTCATCACTATATGAAGGAAATATTTTTGTGAAAATCTCATAAAACATTTTTGGGAATATAAATTTTAGGCATTTCAGCTCCGTGATTCATAAATTTTCACTCAATAAAAACGCTTAACGCGATTTGATTGTCAGAAGTTTATCTCTCTTTTTCATCTTTAACGTCAATTGCGTTCTCCTCAACGGTTTAAATTTCTCCTTTCAAACAATCTTTTCTAAGCTAATTTATGTGATTAACTTTTGAAAGTATATTCTGCATGCATCAAGTAGAAAAGTTTTGTTGAATAGCATTTCGCCAATTACGTTCATGCTTAATGTTGTTGGTTAGAATCGATTAATTACTCGTTTATTAAAACTGGAAATCGAAAATATCGCTGAGAAATTCGAAATGGCCTTGACTGTTATGAAATGGGCTTTAGCGAGTGGCTACGTTACTAAAATTCTGCAAATAACTTTATAAAATATGGCATTATCAACTTAAAGGTCCTTTAATTCGTATCGAATATCAGCTGATGAATATAGAGAACGGATCAGAATAAAAGTAGCTAAAAAGTTAGCTAATCTAAATATCAACTAATTCAGAGGAATATACTGAAGTGTTTGCCAGCAATATCGCATTTTGAGCAGTTAGTTGCTGGTATGGATGATTGTTTACTTATTTATTTACTTACTTGTTTACTTGTTTCTTGTTGCTTGTTTCGTCTAATAGCGCAAGCAATGATTTCTCACTCATGTGACTAAAATAGCAAAGATGACAATATTAGTAGCTTTTATTTATTCAAAAATTGCACCATAGTAGGGTGTATATTTTTGAGATTAGTGAGTAATGCGAAAATGCGCCTAAATAAAATCAGCGCGGCTCCGGCGACAATGCGAGATCTGAATGAAACCGTAGTTTCGGCGACTAACTTTGTTGTGCCTATTGCCTGTTTAGCTTATTGCCACCTTTGGATCGACTTAGCAATTCACTGCAACAGCTGCCTTCTCACGCCTCTTATTTAACCGTGAAAAGAATGCGCTTCTCAACTATGTCATACTAGAATTTCACTCGGATTTCTATATTCTGAATTTGTGTGTATGTGGTTATGTCCACTAAGTTATGTTCACAAAATAGTTTGTTGTTGATGGTCATTTTGAGAATGACCATCTGTTGAGAGTGAAGAGCGATTTGAAACCTCGAAGATATTGTTGCTTCTTTTGAAGGTCGCTTAAAAATACGAGAGACAGATTGAAAACTTTTTGAAATTGAACATTACGTTGCCATAAGTGCATCTTTCATGATCATCTTTACAACCACTCCCTATCGACAATATTCAAAAAATATCGTATCATCAAAATATTTCTTTATGAGAAATCATAACATTACGATACTTCAAAAATTTATTCCCCGGAAAATTTGCAATCAATCTGCAACAAAATATTTATAAATCATTTGCATAAATCTCCTTATTGTTCAATTTAAATTTTCACCTCTTCCCTTTCAAATGAACTTTTGTTCAATATTCTACTGAAATTGACCACCTCTCACACTTATAAATCACTCGACATCCATTTTCAATATTTTCGTCATCATAATGAAGGGAACAATTTTCCAATTAGTTGCACTTTGCGTATTCCATTGAGCTTTCAGATAGGTGCAATTATTCGCATAAAAATTATTGATCAAAAAACAAAATATAATATCGCAGCCATTTTAAATTTTCACTACGAAATTTATGGGTTACATTTTAAAAGGCATTAACAAGGGGAATATCATGGAAATCTTTATTATTAGAAAACTGTGTAATAAAAAAAAACTATAAGAAATGATTTGTGGGAAAAAAAATTAAAATATCTAACCTTGTTGACAATATTAAGCAATTTGTAGCAAAAATTAAAATACCTCATGACGATCATTTGATTATCGTAATGCTCTGTAAACTCAATAGTTGAAGATTTGAACCATGCGGTTGAAAACCATTTCTAAATAATGCAATTTCGTTTGTCATATAGAATGCCTTACTAATCAATGATCTTTTTTTTGAAATTTTATGATTTATAAATGCTCTCACAATACAGTCAATTGTAACTGTCCAATTATAAAAAGAGAAGAGGAGAGAAAATTATAATCTTCCATCATAAAAAAAGAAGTTTAAATAAGATTTTCTCTTCATTCTACAAATATATTTTCAATAAATTTACAGGCCTCTTTCCAACGCCTTTTTTTCGAATCGCTTGCATGAAATCGAATGTTTCACATATATACTTTGGAATTTTTTAAAGCGATCATTCACTCAAGGAACTAAACATATTTACTCGGAAGAGTGATACGTCAATTGTGGTATTGTTTACGGCTGCTAGCTTAGAGAGTAAGTGTAAACAAGCATTAGCCATCGTTTGCTAAAGCAATGCAGCCTATTGTTACAATGCGCCAAACAAGAAATGCATCATTCGACATTCTAGTTTTTAAGCACAGCAAAAGAATTGCGCTGATGCGAAAAAATTTTTTCTTTCAAAGAATACTTCTAAATTGATATAAGTGGTATACTAAGTTTCCTTTTCATAATATCGTTCGAAAACCTAAAATAATTAAGCTGCTTTTTTTAATTGCAATTTCAATTTTGCTTTTTCCATCTCATTCACGAATTTTTGCCGCAATTGCAAAACTTTGTATGTTCGTGTAAAGGATACGCTTATAAATGCAGAGGATTTTCCTTTATATTGTATTTCGGTTTCCTAACTGCAATATTTCTCGGAAATGCTTTTTTCCCAATTTTTTAAAAAAGTTTCCAATAAACGTTTTCGCAACTAATAAGATCTTTCGAATTATTTGAAAAGCACCACATATGAAAAGAAATATCTAATTAACTTCTACTCATTCAAAACAACGCTAATAAAATGAGAAAAATGCAAAAACGGGTTGGATGTTCAAATGCAGAACGTGACCAATATATGCGATGCTATGGGCTAAAGATATTGCAGCCAAATTGCAGAAGTGTGAGTTGAAGTGATGAAAATTTTGAAAGCAATGGATTTTTCTGCATAACCTTTCATTTTTTTTTTCAAAATATTCCTTGTCAGTACATAAGAATAGTTTCCGATAGCAAACGGGCAAATAAAACTCATTGAAACATTTCAAAAACTACCAAATCATGTGGGCAGGGTTAATTATCGGCATAGAATGAATAGTATTACACTACGATAGATTGGAAAACATTCACTTGCTTGAAAAACATTCTCTGCTAGCTGAAACTCGAATTGCACAATTGTTGATATATGTTAACTTCTCGAGTTGAAGGAATCTTTTATGTAATCTGCATATTATGTAAGATTATTTAAGGTATAGCAGGTAAAGCAAAGTGGCATATCGCAAGTCGATTTGATTGGTTGCCAAATTGGCAATTGTGTTAATTGAGTTTCTAAAACTTTTTCCGCTCAAAATAATTGCAAAGATTTAAAACGCAACCAAAATCACTATATCAGGATGTCGAAGGGGAAGGGAAGAACACTGTGGAATATGCTATCAGTGATAAGCGTGAAAGCGTTAATTAGTACGAGATTACGCATAAGCATAAAAAGTAATTGTGGAGTTGTTAGTTGTGGATGTCATCTTGCTTATTAAAACTTTAAACATTTCAGCCTATCGGAAACGAGAGAATGACATGGTTTCCGAGCGGCAAGACCATTCAGATAGTGGTACGGATTACGACAATCTAAGTAGTACAGTCAATACGGACACTGACGACGCCGACACAACCATTGTCGAGGAAAACACGTAATTTATTGATATGTTGTTTCCTTTTCTAAAGCACCTGTGTTGCGTCCTAGGAACTATCTTTGTTCCCATGGTTACATGGACGCAACAATAGACTGTTTGCAAACTTTAGAGCTTCATTTTATTTCACATGTTATCGAGAAATATAGGATTCAAGCAATGGAGTTCAACCGACTGTCGGATTCACCCATATTTCTTCATTGAAAATGCATGCACTTGACATTCAAAATGAAAGCGATATAAGATCTTTTTGAATATATCAACTTTTTAAATGTACAACTCATTCCTTATAAATGTTTTGAAAACATATTAATTTACATTTGTTACAAATACGACAGCGATTACAAAAATAACGAAAAACACACACACACGCAACTTATTCTTTCACAGATTTGTCGACTAGCATAGAAGACTTTTAGAAGATTGAAACTTTTCTTTAGTGATTATTGATTGTCGTGTCGGCTTTGACTGAATATCACAGAGGATCACTTAATGAGGTGGTAATAAAAAAGATAATAACAACAACTTGGTGATAATAGATGAAAGGACTACACAAAGATGTTGAAAATCATGGAAGCTTTACAACGTTGACTAATTCTATACTCAAAATTGGTAACGCTATTCTTCATCCGGTCAAACACGTTCGACTTTTGGCTTTAAATTCAGCGCGTTGAGACGGTACGAGACAAATTGTTTAGATTTCTCGATGCAAACTTTGAAACAAGTGGATGGTTCTCGAATTTCAGGTTGCGATGGGAGGATGGAAAGTTAAAATTGATTTATTTAGAGCGTCAACTGCGAACGCAGAGATCAAAAATGTTCGATTAGTTGAAGCACAGAAGTTGGCTTATAGTCGTCGTTTGTTCCCACTTAACAAGTCATGTATTATATATAGGGCTGATGGCGATGGCAATACACCACGTAGTGCAAGCACCACACCAACAGTATCGATGTGTACACGTGGAACAGGTGTTGAGGAAACTTACTCTTCTAATAACAGTACACTTGTTATAGGTAAGTATAACATAATCCTTCTGTAATTTACTAATGGTAACTAGTCAAATATTATCGGTTTAACAGAAATTTATGCAATTATGTGCTGGTAATGAACCTATTCTAATGTGCTAACTTGGTTGATAGTTAAATTAACAACCGGTCCCATAAGCCCTAATTATTAAATATTATTCTGTTAGATTCTTGCATATTAGGAGTCAGGGCTACTAGAGAAGAAAGTGGGGTAGCTGGGGATGTAAAGTTTCATCGAAGGTTTTCAGATGTGCATGATGTTTCCGGTGTGAAGGTATTGAGATGTGAAACGCACATGTGTATATATATATATATATATATATATATATTAAGGCTCATAATTTCTGATCCAAAAATGCAGCTCTAACTTCAGAGCAGTAGTTGGCAGAGACAAAGAATGAGCCTGCAGAAATGAATGCATTTGGCTAATCGGTTCAGCGCGGCACATATTATTGGCATCGTTTGTGGAAAACTTCGCGCCGTTTTAAGCATTTTATCTTATATAATCATTCGCCGAATTTTGGAAGACTTAGCAATCGGGCAAGGTCATTGCGCAGTAATGATTCATCTGCATTCCCCCTCCTTCTTCCTCCTTGCCTTCCTCCTCCCCTTCCATCAATCGCTGAGTTTTTGCAAGCTAACGGAAACGAAAAAGCAATAGAGATATATAAAGAGAACATCAATAGCTTTAAACTATATAGCTCTCATCTGTTGTTAATCTTTGATTCCTTAATATTTAAGCTCATAATCACCAATTCCAACATTTCTCTTCGAGATTATCAACTTTGAGCTTTCTGCCAATTTTACAGTCGTCACAGCTATAGCCTTTCAATTACAGTAAATGCTTTCCATTCAAGTTAATAATTTTTCCTCTGATGTGAGTTTGCTACGAATTTCAAAACTTCTACTTAGCTATTTGCCTTCATATTTTCACAAGTTCCTCTCACTCATTTTCTTCATTCCTTTTCTTAATCGTCGTCGTCTTTACACTTCAATTACGTTCAGTCCATTCTTATAATCATTAAAAATTTCAGCAATTTTCGATCATAACCATGATGATCAGAAATAGTTTCAGCGAAAAAACTGATAGCAATTTTTTAGCAATTTTCATTTTCAACATTTGAATTCCAAGTCAGATTCTTTTCAATCACTTTGCTTTTGTTTTATGTTTTTTATATGTCATTCAACCTGAAGTAAACAACATTTACCTCAGTAATCTTTGCAGTTTTATCGCTTATCTCAACAACGTTTTTCAGTTCGAAGCATTTTTTTTTTCAGATGCCAAATGCATGGGAAAAACAGAGCGACCTCCGAAAAGCGCTATTCCCACCTCAAAAAGAACGTACAGGTATTTTTACGCTTTTATTATGTAAATGCCGTGACTTAAAAAGAAATTAATAAATCGCTGAGAAACCAAGTTTTCGCAGCAAGGTCTACGAAGGTCGGGTCTGACGGCAGCACTGCAATTAAAGGGATGCAAAAAGAAAAGAGACAGAGTCAACTTGAGTTTGTTCAGCCGTATGATACTGTTAAAATATGTTTCTTTCGCTATTGCTGCCCGCTGACCTGCGTGAATGTGGTCAAGAGCCTGCTCGGTGAGAACAGCCCCCCTCCTGGGCAACGAAAAACCAACACTGAATCGGCATATATTTTCTTGCAGAGTTGATCCTTTTGCAACCCATCTTGCCATATTCAATTTATGGAAGTAATGAATGAAAATTCACGTCCTTTATGAGTGAAAAACAAAGCAAGAAAATAGGCAAGGAAAGCATTACTGAAGTTGAACTAAAATGAGGCCTATTCGAAATGCTTTACATCATTCTCAGGCGATTCTCGCAATCGAATTTGCTCAGCCAGTTTCTGGCGGTTCTACTGCAATTCCTGATTTTTTTTTGTTTTTTTTTGTTTTTTTTCTACAGAAATAAGTGGTTCAAAGTTTCTTCGGAAATAATTCACTTGTATGATACCTTCTCCTTCCCATCAGTGCATCGAACAGGGTTATTCCACCGAAACTTTAGAAATACTATACATTGTATAAATGAAATGGTTGAACGCATAGTTTGTTCTTAAACGGTTTGCCATTTCACTGAAGTTTTTAAAAAAAAAGAAATATTCCTTGGTGGGCAGCCCTGGAAGTAATCCGAATCATATAGATTATTCTAATAATAAACGTATTTTTGTACATTTTTTGTGATTGCTGGTTTGTTGAATTTATTACGCTCTTGCATGAATTCAAATAGATCATTTTGGAATAAGGTTGTTTCTCCTGAATTTTAGCTTGAATTGCTATTTGGGTTGATTATTTTGGTAAATTTTTAAGTTTCTAGGGAATTTTATTTCCAGAATAATCGATACTGATGTCTCACAACGACTTTTGCAACTAGCTGCGGCTGAGAAAATGGCAGCAGCCAGCAGCACAGAGAAAACTTCGAGAATTTTGAGACGCAAAGGAAGCTTTATGGTTGCCACCAGTAAAATACCATCGTTGCAGAAGTAAGTTGTTCGTACCAAGGTTATCTGCGTATATACGTTACTTGCATGAAAATAATGGGAATTTTATATCGATATCCTCGATTGCTGATAGATAGTTCCGCACATAATTAGCGCATTACACCAGTAGTCATTTGTGAGCGTCATACATAGCAGGCTAATTTCCTATGGAAATGAATTGACATAATCACACTTGAATGATGAAATCAACAATAAAATTTCCTTGTTACTTTCAAATTTCCTTATGCTTACATCCTAAAGACACTATATTTCATGTGACACGAGGCAGAAAACTTCATATTAGATGCCCCAAATGCGCCTGTTCACGAGAAATTTTCAGTTAGCGGCTCTCTTTTCTTAACTTTAGGATTTCTAAATTTATTTATTGTGATGGGAATAGAAAATGAACTTGAAATTTGAAAAGTTGATAATATTGATGTCTTTCTGATATAGGTCGTCCATCTGCCTCTTAGTTGCATGGAAATATAATTACGCAATATTTGTGAACGCCTGCAATCATATAGAGATACGTATAAAGAAATATAATGCTTATCGTTTGCCTTCGTTTGTTTCCTGTAACAAGCACCATAACCTAAAAATGATCATATGTAGAACGATGTTGACATAAATGCAGTCCATCACCTCTCAAGAAATAAATGTAGCGTTTGAACTCATCCACTGGTATCTGTTCTGCCATTACAGCAGTGTTTGCTGAGTTCCGGTACTTTGCTGTCAGTTATAACTCTCATATTGTGGAGCTCAAGGTGGAGCGTTCGGTTTTAAATATACCTCTTTCCAATAATAGACCTATAATTTTGCTAGACAATTACAAACTTACAGCCAGCATCAAGGAAGTTGCCCACCACAATCTTGCCCAAGAGAGGAGAAAGCACCATTGACGATTGCACGCACCCGCTTTGATGTTATACGAACGGCAAGCTTTGGTGGCAACGTCAACCGACACGTCTTCAGACAGACTGAACCCAATCGCAACTCGCTCCCACTTAGCGCTTTCACCTACAACTTCGAGTGAGTTAATCTGTAAAGAGTTAAAGTAAATATTACGCGAAAAGTCATTTTAACCATTCGTGTCATTGAATATGGCCATTATCTAGGAATATGAAAAATATTAGTTAGTAGTGTGGGGAGGAGGGAGGGGAATGAGAACGGAAGGTTCCAAAATTTATCATTTCTGGATGGCAGGGCAAGAAAAACTCTCTCAATGTCCATATGTAATAAAGAGCGAGTGCGCACTAAAATAAACTGGCATCGAAAATTTTGAAGCCAATGCCATTTTGAAGGTGCATAATATAGGGAAAGTTGAATGTTTGTGATCTTTCTAACAAAAAAATAGGTAATTTTCTGCATTATTTTAAAGAAATTGTTTTTTCTTCATCTCATATGGATATGTGTTTTTTCAACTTGCGAAACAGCTCTGTGTACTGCTATTAGTGCGGTTGTGATGTTGTTTCGAAGTTTTCACCATGAAGCATAGTTGTGAAGATGGATAAATTTCCTTAGGCAATAATTTTCATTACTTCGAACATAACATATCCCTCGTTGAGGGGGCGGAGGAATGGGAGAGGAGGGCTTCTTTGTAATATCATAAATGCGGTACATCCTATCATCCTATCACCGATCCTTCAAAACGGATGTCTTATTTTCGCCTGATTCTGTTGAACGTTTGAACACTTTTATACATGATTCCTTTCATCGTTCAACGTCAATCTTGTTTATTGTTTGTTTGTATGCTGAAACTTGCTTTCGTAATCAGCTTTCGTTCTAAATTGAAGTTTCATCGAACACGCTATCAGTACATCCGTGATGATGTGAGGTAATCAAATCAGCGACCAGTTATCACCGATTTCAAAGGAATGGAGTCGTTAGCGAAATAAGGAATGACTATAAGGCCACATTTTGACCGCCAAACAATGGTTTGGACTGTTCCGCAGAAACTCCTTTCAAATGGCACCGAAGAGTGGCATATTCTAGAAGCAGATGGATATCGGTGACTTCGGCAATATAATATAGGATGCTGCTGCAATCTTAATTTCAGAGAGAGCTTGCCTATTTAGGAGAGTGCACAATGAGGTAGTTGAATAGCAATGAGTGCATCGAGCATACTCTCGGTCAAGGTTGGCCTAATGACGTGCGCTTTGCATGCCTGTCTTATGAGGTCATTCATAGGTGAGGATGCACTCAAATGGACGTATCACCTGAGCGCTAACTTCTCAGAGTCATCTTCCGCTCACTCATTATCCACTATTTTCACGTGATCAACCTTTCTTTTAGTAATTACCTGCTACTTTATTTTCGCAACACTTGTGTTTTGATTTGTCAAGTATGCACTTATAAGACCTCGCAGCTGTTTAACTAGAACAAGAAGGTGAAGATTACCACAAATTAGACGAATAACTGTAATTACTTTTTAAATGAACATGTCGAAAACAGTTTTGAAGAGCAAATTGGAACGAACCGAGAACAGTCAAGTGTGAATCGTCCACTCAATTGCTTGATCTGTTCACCGCTTGCTCATGCAATCTGCTTTGCTTTAACCGCTTCCTTCACGAGCACTTCATCTCCAATTGTTACCAGCAGATGCTGTCCCCCAAGTGTGGAATTATTCAGGCATCGGCACCTGTGTAAAGTCGTTGCCAAATACTCTTTGGACGAGATGTGGAAAGAAGTAGATCCAGGAGTACTATCCTGGAGTCCCTTCAAATGACCATCTCACATTCAATATCTCCGATCTATTAAAGAGTTCGCATATGCCATATGTGCGTACTTCAAAGACGAAATATGGAATTTGGGCCGCAATCATGCACACAGAATTCCATCATGAGTTCTATTTGGTTACAATATCTTAGTGAATGTTTAACCTTTAAGATCCATACTGAATATATATTAGATGGAGCTTAACATAAATATCGATTATTGCATAATTAAGCAAAAATTGATCACTCTTCATTTACCGTTTATTAATGTGAAATATCGATTGTTTTCATTGCTTAAAATGATCTCTTTATGCTACATTTACCTGTCATTCTTCTTTGTTCAGGTGTATAAATCACCAATTCATATGACCAAAACAATTTCATTCTTTTGTTATACGTTTCTTTCAATCTAGCAACGTAGATGCTAGCATAACATTGGGATATTGGTTCTTCTTTATTTCCGGATAGCTTTATTTCGGATTTGTTTTCAAGCTGTTATTAGCTTACGAATATTTCATCATCCTTAAACATGATAATATAGCATAATGTCGATTTTTATTATTATATACCAAAATTTCACAAATTATTTGATGCAATAGATATGATTTGCTTTCACCGCCCTACACGGAAATGGAATTAGTTAATCGTTGTGAGGAATTAAAAGCATAACTCCATGAAAAAATTTTCTCGTGAGTATTGCTTATATACGAATATTCAGTGAGTTTTAGAGATTATTTGAGAAATATTCGTGAAAAGGGAAGGTATTTTTAAACATCGTTTCACCTATAAAAATCCTTCCGTGCCAAAAAAAACGATCGTTTCATGAGTTTTCATAGATGTTTTATAGATATCTCTGTCTCTGTTTTATGATTTTATAAAAAACGATCATGAGTTTTATAGACACATACAGCATTTCAGTACTCTTTCCTTTATGTCAATATAAAGTGATTTTCCTCATGTGATGGATGTCTCTCTATCCCGCTGAGTTCAGCTGATATTTTTTTCTCTAACATTTTTCTCAAACCCATTGTCCATTCTGCTATGCAATCTAACCGGAAATAACTTCCTATCAAAAATTTGCATATCTGATTCACAGTAATTATTTGGCTTAACAAGGAAATTTTCTGTATTTGTCACTATTCTTTGTTCGATCTTACGCTTGCTTTTAATATTTGTGCAATGGTGTGAAGGGAGGTATATATTATCATGCTTCACCTCATAGGTTCTATGCTAATAGCCACTAATAAAGTGAGCAGAATTTGCATAATTTTAAGGATTTTCATCCTATCTTTATAGTTTTGTATTCATATGGCAGTCGCTTAGTTTTTGCTTCTTTTTTTTCTGACTGAATTCCCTGCAGGCAATCTTCGTAGAGCAGAAAAACGATTCGTTGTTTTCAGCGTTTCTTCAGACATTCTTTAATTGCATCTCTCATCAGAACATTGCAATTAAGGTATTTCATTTGCAAAATCCAATAACCTTGCCTCTTTTTTGCCAACACCCAAGAAAAAAAAAGCAACTAAAAGAAGACGAATCCTGTTAAATGCATTTCATTACCACTAAAGATTCAATTTATAACCTTCTTTTCTACCATTTATTTCTGCTAAATACTTTGTTATATTTTATTTCTCTTTGTGGCAAATTCATTCTTAAACTAATCATATTACTGAAAAGATTATAATTGATCTCAGAAATAGTTGATGCTAATTTTGCATAATTTCCTTTCTTTCCCATTTCAATACCTCTTCGACCGATTTGCATAGCGATTTATTTTAGTAACGCAATAATTGATTTCACTCATTGAAAACTGTAGTCATTTACCATTAAATGTTCATCAAATGGTCATCATAATGGTGACGTGATTTCGAAAGAAAATCTCTGCGAGATTCTAAAATTAGAGATTTATCTTACGAAAAAAATTTTTATTTCTTTAAATCGGTCAATTTTTTTACCTATGTTTCTTTCATCATTGTGTATGACGATTCGACTCACAATGAGTTTCGCTCAAAAGAGTTTCTCGTCCATCTGCTAAGCTTCTTATCGACTAGTTTTATCATCCAAACTGCATCTTGTCTTCCAACGATTTCTTAAGATGCCAAGGACGAATCTCCGTGGTGAGTTTCCTCAAACAATCCCTATTTTCTCTAGTGTTTTTCAGTGATTTTCCATCCCCATCGTCGTTGTTACTTCCGTTCTTTACTCAAAGTGTTCATCGTTTTATCGCTTACACTACATTTCATTCCTTATCGTCAAAGTGAGTTTAATGTTTAGGGTCTCGTGGATGGTGAAAAGGCTGGGAAGGTTGGGAAGAGTAGATAAGGGTGGTTAGGAGAGATGAGGTTAGAGAGTAAAGTTCTGTTTATGAAATGCGCTAAAAACTCGTTCTATCATTTCTACATCAACGATATTTTTTATGCTAATTCATCATGAAACTTTCGCTTTTTTCCAATAAAACTCTCGCTTTTTGTTACATAATTCAAACCATATTCACTTCATTCCCAACAAGATCTTTATTGGAATATTCTTTTTTGGCAATAACGTTACGTCGGTTTTTGATTTATATACCAAAACTTCACGAATTATTTGATGCAATAGATACGATTTGTTCTCACCGTCCTACATGTGAAAGCATTATATCCTGGAAAAGCTTTCTCACGAATATTTATTTATTGAGGAATGTTGCGGAAAGGAGAGAGAGAGGAAGGAGAGAGGGGGGAGAGAGATTCTCCGGTCGCTAGCGATTGGAGAAGATGAAATTTCTATCAATCGGTAAAGCGCTCCCGTAAACGTCATCACACCTCGCTACTTCCTATAAATTACATTGTAATTAGGTGTTATTATTGTCGTAATCCTCACTTCGCTACTTGATTATGCATTTATCGCTTAGTTGCATTCACCTCAATCGATTGTTGCGCATTATGACGTCATCGATGTTGCTAATTTCAGATTTCAACAGACACAAAACTATGAAATCAGCGAACGCTAAAAGTCGAAACATCTACTTCTTTTACTCCTTTAATAAGTTTTGCAAAATTTTATAGACACACAAAAACGACAAAGTTCGCTTTTCTATATGCCAATGATGTGTATGTCCGTGTGTGTGTGTCTTTTCCCATTGGTGTTTACATTTATTCTTTGGTCAGTTTGACACTAATTTACAACCCAAAAATTTTAGTAATGCAGTCAGAAGTTGCAATTTATTTATTTTTCACATTAGCCGCAACTGAACGCGTGATAATAAAACAGAGGGTGGATTGTATTCGCTCGTATGGTTACATACAGTTGACGTGATCAAGGACGATCGCAGATGCATATCTTGATTGATGTTGTTTTAAGCGTTTTTCGATATTATTCTGCGGTCGTTTATACAGTAAATGATGGCTTTCTGAATGTTTAATTGTAACATTGAAGTTTGTCGTCAAATTGGAATATTCAAATTTCACTAACTTTTTTCATTTCAGTCTCTAACCCGTCCTATTCAATAGAGTTGCTTATAATTGCTACCCGCTAATTTTTCCAGCAAAAGTATGCCTCAGATCATTGATCGTAGTTGAGTGGCATATGTTTTTCTGTTCACTTCAATTTTTTCGCAATACTTATCACTCTATTGCGGTTTGAGCGTTTTCATAAAGATGCCAATATTGCTATAGTATGCCATCTTTGTAGTAATAAATCTATAAAATCTAATTTAGTTTTTTCATCGATTTGACTCATTTGTAGTATGTGACCATAAATTCATTATTCTACATAGTGCTTACAAATTGAAGTCTAGCGTCTGAGGTTGTAAGAGTGGCATCTAACAAAGTAATATTACATTAAGACACTTCTTTGTTACACCAAAAATATTTGGCGAATCCTGAAGTTATTTTCTAAATTTGATTTAGTAGCTTTCTAAACGAACTTATCGAACTTATTATCGGCAAAAATGATTCAATGGCGCACATTAGGTGACATGTTGTCAGCTGTCAACAATACTTCCATGAAATTTTTTAGATCTTTGGGAAATAAACTTCTCATGACGCTGATTTCTATTCCTAACAACTGTTTTATTCTGCCCCAACCGACTTATTTAAACAGTTTTAATCGTTGTTAATTTCGGTGCAATTGTGTGCCACTTGATTTCATCTTTTTGCTCTTCTTTGTACAATTATGTGTCCACATTTGACTGCATATACAGTTTTGCTGTGAAAGTTGATAGCTAAACGTAATATAGAGAGTGAGAGAGAACAGCAACCTCAGGAATGTCGTGATCATCACGACTGTAATGTGATCCTTTTGTATCCAGTTGTATCTCGTACACATTCTATAGATGTTCTCCTTAGTCCTCGAAAAAACTATGTATTCTCTTGCGTTGCTTTTAAACGGTTACTCCAGTTTTCTTTCATTGCTTCTGGGAGAAAATTCCTTACCGCACCTTATCTCTTCCACGATTTTATTTTTTTTTTACCTGAGAGAGCTTTGTGTACGTTTGAAAGCTTCCTTTGTGGAACTTAATGACATTGACGAAATAAATAACTAAAGGTGAATCGAACCACCCAACGTTGAAAGGAGCCCTAATCAAACGATAATGGCCCTTTCTCTTAGGCACTATGGAATCGTAAAGTAATGCATTCAGTAGACAAGTCGAACATGAACGCGAACGACGCGGATCTTTGCCAATGAAATCGTTGTCTAATATACGCTTCTTAAGACGAAATAATGAAATACTCGGTACAACAATAATCACTTGATAGGCCGGATTATCGAACGTTTGTGCTTTCAAATGGATAAATTAAATCCTGCAAAATGATCCAATGGGGATGACGATGAAAGCTGTAGATCGATTATGCTATGATCGCTAGACTTCTAATCTGATATCCTTCTTATAACTCCCAATTGCCCCCGATTACTCGATGCTACAGGATATGTTGTTCATCATTTTTGCGGCTAATTGTGCTTTTTATTTCTACATCGCAAACAGCCGTCATTGTCCCAAAATTATGGAAGAAGTGAAAAAAAAAGAGAAACAGTTTGATTCGTTTTTCAGAAAATGATTTAGATACTAAGATCAAACACATTCAAATGATTAAACAATAAAGGTTTTGGAAATTGTAAACGAAAAAACGAAATTTTTCTAACATGATGACATTTGCAACATATTCAACAAATATTGATTGGTTCTTTACAATTCGTTGGTCGATTATACTTTGTAGTTTATTTCTTTTCAATGTGCTCAATTTTTCTAGACTTGTTCAATTGGTGGACAATTGCTATGAATGAGCTGGAAGAAAGTTTTCAATAAAAACTCTTTCTTTCGGCATATGTTTTTCTGCATTTGATGAGAAAAAAATGAAAAAAAAAGAAATGGCAAGAAGCTTCTCTTTGCTTAATATTTTTAACTTATTTCCATTATTTTTACTATTCGCAATACCGGGTGAAACAATAAGAATATTCAGGATTATTAATGTTCTTTGTAATGCTACCACTAATTATCGTTACCAGTAATGATAAGCAGCTGTCACTAAGAATGATAGAAAGTAATTTAAAAAATACAGCTACCGTACAACCACTGAATAGCCGTGCTATTGCAATGCTTTATCTACTAGTGTTTCTATTTCGAGTAGTCGATAGCTGTAATATTTCCTAAACATTTTATTTTATCACTAGTAATGCTACCTACTGTAGCAGTATTAATCAACCGTAGTAGCGGCAGCAGTAGCAATAATAACCGTAGCATTACTATTGATAATTCTACTACTTCGAGTAACATTATCACCATCAGCAGCAGTAATAATACTAGCAGTAGTGTATAATATGACAGTAGTAAGTGGGAAAATGAAAGTAAAACAATACTGTACCAGATGTAGTATTGATTAATGCTGTCATAAGCAACATAAAATCTTATAATAAGTAACGCTGATGGGCAGCAATAATAAACTTCCCGTTGCCATCACTACTGATGCTTCAAGGATTCCAGCCGAACCATTTTCTCTCGTATCATTGTTCCATTATGGGGCTCATAACCAATGAGTAAACTCTGAGGGACCCACATAGAAAGGTAGGAGAACGGTGATCCGCGAGATCTAATGTTTCCTGCCTAGGTATTACAAGTGATCGTCTTGCAAAACGTTGCCTTTTTGTTCTCATCCTGTTTTTTTTTACATTTCCTTAGAAACTCCAAGATTCTGAAGGTTAATACATCAGCAGTTATCAACAATGATTCCGTTTTCCTTTTTTAATCTTTCCTTTTTTATCATGAAAAATGAAAACCTCGAAAAATGGGAAAGGGGGGAAGAGTTCATTTGAAGAGAAGAGTGAAAGGGATGAACACATAGAATGATAAACGCAAAAAATATGAACCAATGCAGTCGTAAAAGTGTAAGAAATAAACGGTGAATAAATGTAGGGAGCAAAAAGCATAAAGAACGAAAGGAGTATGCCTGTGCACATGAGGTTTAGAGTAGGAAGGGATGGGGACATTTAGTGTTCGATAGACTAAATCAGAAAGCTGTCAGATCGAATGAATAAAGGTGATTCTCAAATGTCAGATCTATTTATATTTCAGTTATGTTTTGCCTCTTTTAAATGCTGGTGATTCTGCACTGCAAGCTGTGAAAGGCGCCGCCATTTATGAAACATATTTTGTGCTTCATTTATACATTATGAGCTCTATATTCACATTCCCCAGTGAGTGGGATAATGCTTTCAAAAGATACATCCGAAAACCTTTCCACGAGTCTATAGCAATAAATCAAATCAGTTTTCACTGTACGATATTTTAAAGTTTCCAGATTGAAAACTTTTGATCGAGTTCAAAAGTTCTGATAAAAAGCTTTCCAACATTCCATATGTTGACAACAAGATAAGCGGGGCAACCTGCATGCACTTTATTAGCTCAGGTCGACAGTAAACCACGAATGCTTTAATGTAATGCTCAAAGCAAGGCTCACAGAATTCATTGTGCAACCTTGAAAGTCTTTGAACTAGTTTCTGAACATGGTAAATTTCACTGTCGACTAAGACAGATTCTCATAGCAGGATCACCGATCCTGTCGTTAGCAGATAATAAAATTAGACTATCTACCGTTAAGAAATGTCAGAACTTAACATTAACAAAGATTATATGTCTTCTTTCAAGAGATCTTTCTGACCATTGACCATTCACTTTTTTTCATTAAAATAAATCTGGAGGACGTGGAAATCAGTAGGAAGATCACGTAAACGTGATAGATCTCTGCATTATTTCATCTTGACGTGATGGTCTGCAAGTGTACTTGTTGCATTTATTGAAAGCGATGCAGTTTCGGACGTTGTCCAGTGACCATATCATGCTTAATCCCCGGGTGCAGATTCAAAAATGAGCCACTTCGAAGTCGGCTACAAAATCGACTACAAATGACTTTTTCAGAGGTAGCCAGAACTGGCGACTTAACCCTTCTTTTCCTTAGATCAGAACTAGCAGTGTCAGCTCTTTTTATGAAGCTTTATTGTGGAGCCCGTCATCTGAACTTTAGATTTCACCGGAGTTGGAGCTGTCGCATTTTGCTGCATCCGCATATAACATCATTGGGATATTATTCAAGTATTCTTATTTCTTCTTGGTCGCATTTTGCTAGAACAAATATTGAATATGCATAGCAATTATTATTACTCTTAATATTTTTGACCCAAGGATGGAATTCTATGAAAATTAGAAGCAGATAGGTTCACTGACGTCGTTTTTTTTCAACAGGAAAAATTTCCACACACTGCGTTATCTTCTTGCCCTCTTTTTCCAGTCTGACCTGTCTATACCTTTTTCTCTTGCCTACAGCATAGAAATATTAAGTTAATGTCCACTCTTACGAAACCACTTTTACTTCCTTTCGAATTGCTTTTCACTCATATTGACACATCGCTATCCATCTATGAGCCATCAATTGTGGTTAAGTGCTTTTAGAAGAATTAACGAAAGGCCGAAACCCTATTCAACTCCCTCCAATTCACCTCTCTATTTTTATGCTCTTTTTCTTGCATCATTCATATTTGGTTTTTTAGGAGAGATGTTTTCACACTATTCAGCTTCGATGCATCCGTTTTTTGAAGTGAATCTCGCGTCAATACTTCTCGAAATTTCAACAACTGTATAGAAATTTAAAATCGCTTTGAAGTAGACTTTGTCATCATATTGAAATTTTTTTGAATTAGAATTGTCAGATATCACAAACGAAACATGTTGAAAAAGTGTCGTGAAAAATCTGTAAAATATTATAACTTTTGCTCAAATTTTAAATAAATCATTATTGATTTCATTTTATTCTAGTCATATAAAAACATACCTTATAAGGATTTTTATGAATCAAGCTTTTCTAAATAATTCAATTTATTAGGAAACAATTGCTTTATTGGAAAATAACGTCTTTTCCATTCTGAAGATTCCAAATTTCTTATAAAACTTTTCAACCTATTGTTCAATTTTTTTTAATTTTCAATTTATTATTTTATTTTTCAAGTATTTCTTTGTCGTTAACTCAGATATTTTTTTCGCTTATCTCAGCATTTTCTCGCTTCTTAGAATTGCAACTATTCCAACTTATTTTTCACTAAGATAGAAAAAGCTTTACAGAAGCTTTATACTCCTTAATCATCATTTTTGCCACATATTTTTGTTTCACTCTTAGCGTTAAAAATCTTTGCACCGTCGTAACGACAACCAACGAAAGGCTTTCCATCACAATCTTAAAGCAACCGTTAAAAAGTGCATTGACATCACATAGGTATTGTTGCACACTGGATCGTTCACTGCCTCATTCCGCTCTTTTATCAGTGGCTTCTCGTTCGTCTATTTTATCTCTCTTCAACCGCTATAAACCTTATTGTTAAAAATATGAGTGATTGTGAGAGCAACGAAATAATATGGATTCGCATAAGATCCAGGTTATTAACTTCATTATTTATTAGTAATATTTTTATGTAGACATTTTTGAATGGACTCATTTGCAAATTTACTCTTAATCCTCATCCAGCAATCATTGATTTCTGGAAGAAATGGGAAAGATGAAAGTGAGAAATAAGGGAAGCAAATTAAAAAGGTTTTTCAACACGTATCTTTAATAAAAATTGTACTTTTTCCATAATTCAAAATGCTACAAATTTTGTGTGATTTAATGCAAATAAAGCTCGAAGTAGTGCAAGATTCTGATCCAGTGCAAAAGATTATTGTTGTGCTTCATGGTGACCACCTTCGTCATGCTGCTTTCCGATGGCATTCTCTCTTGGCATATCGTTCCTTAGCATTCTTGTCGATTAACGTTTTCTCACCGATTAGATTGATTCCCGAAAAATTCCCATCCATGATTTGGTCTCCAATTTTATTGCGGAGGCCTCGTCTGGTCAGACTTCTCCCCGGCACGATCTCCATGTCTATCCACATCACAGTAGCACAACTGAACAATACTCCAAGCTTAGCTGTATTACAAACTCTTTCTTTATGAGCGCAATAGAGTAAGGAGTGAATGGATGAGGTAGGGATTTGAAAAAATTTTTGTTTGTTTGGAGAATTTTGGACCTCTGTTCATGTGAATGTGATTTTACTTCCCATTATTTTTTAATTCCTTTTTTTCACGAAATTTTATCTTGTCTCATTTTAAATCTATAAAATTCATCAAACAAAGCAGTCAGAATAAATGAAATAGACCTTCGAGGCATCAAACGGAAAGACCGTGAAAATGCGAAGGCAGCCAAATAGATTCACGAACACAAACGAAATAAAGTAGCATTGATAACTGAAATAAATTAGAATAAGTACATAAAAAGCATTCTGTCCTCGAAGGTTGGCGTTTTTTATACAAATCATGGGTGAGCCCCATCAATTCCAATAAATATTTGAAACTCTTCAAAAAAATTTTCAACGAATTTTTAAGGATGATTCTCCTTTTAAATATTTCCTTCCATATTAAGTTGCTATTTCAACTTGCCTTTGCTGCAAATTCGAGTATCAATGAACTATTAACTATCGGATTAAATCGTTTCATCTGAATCTTGAACGATTTTTTCAATGTAAAAAATCGTTCAAATGATGATTTTTCGCAATAATAGCAGACATTAGCGTTGAAATGAGGGACAATTGACCTAGTTGGCGGTTCCTTTGCATTCATAGGAAATATATACCCCGTTGTGATGGTTGTCGTTTTTTGCTTGCATTCTATGCGGGGTTTTTTGCCTTTTTAACGGGCTTATTGATGTTTCACAGGAGCATGCTAAAATTTTATTGAAATAAGGTAGTAGCAAAAAGCGAGATTGGTTTAAGCTATCCAGCATTAACGAATTATTAGAAAATGATTTCATTATGGGAAATTTTTCATCTTTATATTTTTGAGCATCAATAATATTAGGAAATTCCAGTAAAAAAACGTATGAAAAACATACATTCTATGTTTTCTACTATTCTACCTTGCAAAATGCTCTACCGTTGTAATCTCTTGACATTGCCTACAAAATACGCTTTTGATGCCTTCCCAATTGAAACTACTAGATCTTCTCGACCCTAAATTATATTATCAGTAACTAACTGAGGTATATATCAAATTATCACCAATCTCGTTTAGTGATACCACCCGGCATATTTGTGATCATTAAGCAATTAACAAAAAGGTGATCATAGTGCATCGAAAAGTGAATGTGCCCGAGGGGAATATTGTTGTTGAGGGTCGATGCCTTGAAACGTCTTTTGCGAGTGTCCGTAGAGGCACAACCGTTTTGTGCACATTCGTCGTGTTTTGTTGCACACTAAACGGCCTCAATACGAAGCGAGCCATCATCATGTCTATCCTAACTCACTTACGTCTTACAAATCGGTTCGCATTCATTCGCATTTTTCAACCTATCAACAATTTGCGAATAGTTAAACTATTTGATGTGGAATCTATGATTTGTGAGGAAGTTGCATTTTTATATTCTAGTAGATCTGGAAATTCACATATCTGCAGCGATTCTCTTTATTTATTATTTCCTACTAGTTAAATACTAGTATAAATATGCAGTAATAGTAGCATTAACAAACATAATAATAAGATTACAATTGTTCTTCATTAAAAAATTTTCCGTCTTAAGTTTTGTTTGCAATTTATTCAGAAAAATTGAATTTCTTGTTTTTTTTAGACTTTTTTCTAATGGCAAACAAATTCAATGATGGATGAATTTCAGTCGCATCTTACAGGAGCTTATTCACACACTCATCTACTTTTTTTAGATGAACAGCTAGTTATACTACATACTAATAAAAATTCCTGACCATGGGTATTTTCCATAACCTTGAGAACGATGTAGATTTGATAGTACTTTTCATTGAAATAAAATAGTTTCAAAATATGTTTCATAAGATTTTTGTCAAGCATGGTGCTGTGAAGCTTCTATTATTGTAATACTCATCGATGCATTTGGTCGTAGAAATACTTCTAATACCTCAGCAATTACACCACCGTAACTACTACGTTCAAATATTCCTGATGAATTCATTTTGCTCATCGCATAGCGACTGCTTTATACCGATGATACTACAATTGCAGTAAAATCGAGAATAAAATTTTCGAAGAGTTTTGAACAATGTATATTTTCTTGGAAACAATATTTAAAAAATTTTTTTCGGGAGTGGAAATATATTTCATGAATTCGAATATTGTGATATTCTTTCAGATGAATTCATCCACATATTGGCTTCTTTCTCATTGTAGTCATTTGCGTATTTATTGCATTGAATTGCTTTTGCATTGTTTTTGCCTCAGATCCTAATTAGAGAATTTTATGTTGCAACGACGTATTAAATTTTCTATATACTGATTTTAATCTTCGTTCATGGTTGTTCTTCCTTTTTTTTTTGCTTGGAGTCTTTATATTTTCCACTCTCATTTTTGGGTATTGCTTCCTAGTACTGCTCTAATTTTTTGCAAAATATTAGAGTTTATCTACGTGGAACATTGTCTCTAATCAAAATCTATGCAACAATAGTGAATTGTCCAATTTTAATCGAAAACAAGGTTTTGAATGTCTCGATGGCAACTTTTTTAACTATCTTCTCGCCGAAAATATAAAAACAAATAAAAGAAATTCAGTGTTTTTGGGTATTATTGAGGACGATTTGAAATTGCAAAAAATGGTGAAAATTTCGTTTCACTCAACGTTGGAAAGCGAAACAATATGACAATTGCTAATATCCATCAATTGATGTGTATTTACTAATATAGCCCCTTCTCATCTTATTTGCATATTAATTAGTGCCCAACGCGTGGAATTGGCCTATTTAGTTGAAAAGCTAACTGAATTTGTATAGTGTGTTAAGTAGAGCGGCGATAAATTTCCATACAGTCCTCTTCAAATTCAACATCCCTCACGATTTCTTATTGCTGAGAATAACGGTTGCCTATGTTTATCTGCTTCTTAGTCACCTTACTTGTATATTTAATTGCCGTCCATGCAATAATTCGCTAATTCAGTTTACAAGGAAAAAAGTTTAATTAAACCTTACTCTCATTATAAATTAATTCATATCTTTCTTTAAAATCGACATTTTTCAACAATTCGCTTCTAGTTTATTTGTCTCATCTTTTTTTTTATAGCTTGTGGTAAAAAGTGTTGGTAATCAAGGCTTTCCTTTGAATTGTAAAATTCTTATTTGCAGAATATTTACTTCAAATTTTTGCAAAATTTTTAAAATGACGATTTTTCTCATTGGAATCAAAACGACCGATAGAAAATTGCTCACATGAGGAGATAATCCCTCTAAAGATGACTTTCTGTTTGTTCGAATGCAATCGTTTATCGTGTTTACCTATTTAAAAGAGAGCGTGGGGGGGGGGGGGAAGGTCTTGTTGTAAATTTACCTGTGTCATAAGTAAAAATTTCGTGCTTATGTTTTTTTTCTCTATTCAGAGAATCCAAAGAAAGTGCGATTAATATCGATACCGAGAAGAGTGAACACCGAATGGCAACCGTTGTGGAGGGAAGACTGGCAGTTTCCATGAATGGAAAACAACCTCTCGATGAGGATATGGTAAGCTAGTTTAAGGCTCATTTTCGAATACAATCTCTCTTCGCAGAAATATTACTCCACTCTACATAATAAGCCGATGTTTGAAATATGTAATTAGTAAAGCCATATTGTATCCATTTGTTTAGGCTCGTTTGGCTGTATAAAGTTTCATCCGATACGGCTTATAATGAAGTTATCTTTTTCCCATTTCACAAGATTAAATGCATGATGAAGGCATTCAGGAAAGCAATGGAAGAAACTCGTTGAAAAAAAAAACGGTAAAACAGCTCACTGCATATGTCGCAACTATACTCAGAATTTTCAACGATTGAAATTTTGAATTTTTTGCCATGAAAAAGCAATTTCATTCGATTGTATTTTTTAACTGTTTATAGCATTGTTAATAATTCTCACATTTAGCGGAAATGAGAGCCTCTTGAAAGCTTCTGACGTCAGATAATATCATCCTAAAGGTATGAGGTAGGTGGTTTTCCTCACGGATGGCTGATGGATGTTGCGAAAGGATGGATGATGGTTGAATTATAAATACCTCTCTTAATCTTTTTGCTAATCTTCTCCCTTTCATAAAGAAAGAGAATGATGCAAGATTTGCAATTTTTTACTGCAAACAAATACAAAAATATAATTCGTTGTTTTAAAGGAATCCCTGCAGAGGTTGAGTTTCGTTAGTTCGTCGACAGGCTACAGCTCAGCTCGTAGTAGTCTACGAAGTTCAGAAATCGGCGATGAAGCTCCAACATTGCAAACACGTGATCCCAGCATCGAACGGCGTCTTCTCACGTATATTTTTTGATTTTCCACAATTTTGTTTATCATTTTTTCGTAACATCACTATGGTTGCAAGCAATTTTTTCCCCAGATTAAATTGCTACCATGTTCATCAGGTTCTTTATTATGCAAATTTATTTCTTTATGTAGCTGTTAATTTTGAATAATCACACTTTAGCACAAAAAGTGATGGGCATGTATTTTATTATGCCTTTTTATTTGCAAAAATAGTATTTGATAGTTCGCTTCAAAATTTATTGAATAACTCGCTTAGATTGCGGTAATGTTTTCGTAGAGACGAAGGATTTTAGAAAATTAGTATATGAGAATGACATGTTTCTTCCAAAAGGATTCTGGGAATAAAAGTTTGCACGGACATCGTCAGTATAGAATAGAATAGGAAAAAGAATGAAAATTTAATAATTAAGAAGCATTTTTATGTTGAATGCACTCGTTCTCAGGCGTGAAGCGTCATTGTCCGAGCCACGTCGTCAAAAACTTCTTAAGAGTGGCGCAGCAACTCAACTCGATCGCATTGCTATTGAGCTATTGGAGACTGAACGATGCTATGTCAACGATCTCAATGATATCATTCAAGTAAGTCAAATTCATGAAGACGAAACGGCTGAAATCTGATTCGAATTGGGCAAATTTGCAATTCTATTTCTTTAGGCCAATTGTAGACATCAGGAAAATACCGTTGACGAAAAATTGCTTGCATACTGCTTCTTACGAGCGATTTTTCTGAAATTTTGTTGCCCGTTCACTTGTTAATGGGCTAGCAAGATAAGGACACTCACATTTCAACGTAGCCATCGTCGCCTATAAAAAGACCGGAAACCATTTTGAAAGGGTTGTGGGTAACTATGTGGCTAGGTGTCCTGATTGTTCTGATTCCTGTTCAGAATATTTACTGTTCTGATTCCTTGTTGAGCAGTAAATATCAATATAATCATGAGTTGTTTTTAGGGTTATTTGAATTTCTTCATCGACCATCGAGAGGAGTTCCAAATGACAGTTAGTGATGTGTCGAGCACTTTCGGCTGCATTGAACGCATATTTATCTTCAATCGGCATCTTTATCATCAACTAGATGCTGCATTACTCAACGTTGCACTCGTATGTGGTTTTACTATTCATTGGTTTAAGGTTATATCTTACTGTTATAAAGTTATATCACTTTATTTTTTATTGACCGAAGTTCTTGATGAAATTTTAATTGTGACTTTGCAAGTCACATTTCTTTTCAATTATTTTTAATATCTCCCACTTTGGTTTTATTATGTTGTAGCAATCCTAATTTTCCGGCAGTAGCTTATATTTTAGGATGACTTAAATATTTTCGCCGTTAAAATATTAGGCTAATTTTAATATCTTTGGATGTAAACGGATGAATTTCCTATGTATTGCTGTTAACACTGAACTGGTTTTATTGAGGTTTTTTACAAGTTTATAAAAATGCATGGCCAAGCATTCGACTTTTGCAGCACTTCTAAATATGATTTTTCTAAGTATTTTTTACAGATGGCGAAATGCTTCATCGACAATGCAGAAGGTTTCAAGGATTATATCACTTATTGCACAAATTATCAAAAGTACGTATATTTGTTTACGTTACTCGCTTCACTCATATTTCCGGTCTCGCTCTTCCACATTTCTATATGTTGATTATCTACCGTACCTTTTTTTTCTCGCGTCAACATTGAATTTTTTTGAAATTTTCAATGGTATTCGTTGAAAACTATTTATATTTTTTAGACATACCAATTATCAGTTATCCTAATTTTATTTTACGAAATATTTTCAAACGTTTTACCGCATTTAGTTGAGCGTCCAGTTGAGGAAATTGGCAATTGTCCTCATAAGTTTTCGACCTTGCAAACCTCGCCGATTTCCAAATTTGTAAGGTCTGCATGATTGGAAATTTATAAACAGCTTATAAATTTGCGAATTTGTGATTTTGTAAAGAGTGAAACTTTTGAAAAAACCTCAGAATTTTCCCAATTCTTGTTGCATTATTCTGATGTGTTCGCATGGTGCTTATAAGAAGCTGTGGTTTCATATTTGAGACGAAACAGTTAGAGGGATTTATAAATAGATAGTACGTTGCTTCAATAAATGCTAGCTGAGAAAAACTAATTCCAATGATGCTATCAAAAACAGAAATATATTACGAGATCTTTTCCATTATTAATTATTTATTGTAGAATGGTGGAGACGCTAAGTAATTTGATGAAAAATAACGCTGTTGTGGAAACACTTACATTACGACAATCTGTTTTGGGGCATTCGCTACCATTAAGCGCATATCTATTGAAACCTGTTCAACGTGTGCTTAAATATCATCTCTTCATGGAGGTTCTCTTCTTTAAATTTCCGTTTTTTTTCCTATTATTATTTTTCTGATCGTATTGATAGCATTGCTTTTTTTAATGTTAATTTAGTCTATCGATTATTATTCATTTTATTGTAATTTTTTCAACCATTATAGCATATGAACTAATAGACTACTCCAATAATTATTATTGTTGAGATGACTATATTTAAAATTTAGCACTCAAATCTGTCTTTATTACAATAGGATGCTTTTATGGCATAGAAATTCATGAGCAAGTGAGCTGGTAGTGAAAAAGAAATGTGAGGGGAGGGGAGGGAAGGGGGTGGGGGACAGAAAAGGAAAGGGATTAGGTAGTTGAGTACCAGTTTTTTTAAAATGTCTTTCTTCCTTAGGTGAAGATTTCATCACAGTTTTAATGGATACTTTTCCAATTTCGCTGTTTTCGTAGGTGTCCTTCTGTTATTTTCCTCTCAATGGGTTAGGCCAAATAGGTCATTCGGGCAACACAAAATATTATTCCATGCGCAGACTCTTTCTATGGCCTATTGTTTGGATCCCAAGTTATAGAGATTGCCATTCTTCACGTTTATTGCTATCTCAATAAACTATACATCTTTATTTCCTTTCATTTAGATTACGATATTGGCATCTCATTGATGAATTTCTGAGAGTTTTAAAGGTTTCATATATTTTCAGAATATTCTGAAGCATTCGTGCGAAACTCATAGTCTTTCTGACTCAGATCGAGCACTCATCGTTGAAGCTTTGGAATGTATGACGGCACAAGCGGAAAAGATAAACGAAGAGAAAAAACGTGTTGAGCATTGGGAACGAGTGAAAGAGTTGCAGAATGCACTACATCGATGGTGTAGTGAAGGTAGTGAGGATTTGTCAAGGTATGGCGATTTGCTGCTCGAAGGAACATTCAAATTGGCCGGTTCAAAAACCAATCGACAACTCTTTCTATTTGAAGAGATGTTGATGATCGTGAAGGAACGCAATGGTGCACTCATTTGCAAGGATTATATCATGGTGAGACAGCTTTTCTCTTTATTTGCATGGTTAGAAAATTGCTACTAATAATGGTCGACTCATCTTAACTACCCAATAAATAAATAAATAAATTTTCTTTACTTTATAAAATTAGTAGGGTGACATTTAATCACTATAAACTTAATTTTTTTTCCAAATATCCAAACAGTTCTAAGAACTTGGAACTTGACATCCTTAATTATAATCGTTGTTTATAAACCGCTGATTTAAACAGATTAATTTGGTACTAATCTAAACACTATAATTTAATATATCACGTGTGTGCATATGCTCCGTTCATTCTAAGAATTAACTTATCATAATGAAAACTTTTAACATTTTCAACGTTCCGATTTGAAAATTCTTTAACCGGAGAATTGATAGCTTCTTTCTCTATCACATTTTATTATTCTTTCAATTAAATATTTGAGGCTAAAGAAGGATTATAATAATAAACATAAGAATACTAACAAATCACATTTGTGATTTTCTTTTTGATAATGCAATGATGATAATACTGATAATCTTGAATTGATAATACATGACGTTACTATTTATTTCGTTGTATTCGTTCATTGCTGTCCATTCTAGTATTTGAGTTCTTTCATGATGAAATAATTGCAGTGTTCGAGTATTATGTTGAATGAGTCGGTATCGGCTGATCCACTCGCATTTCAAGTACTCTCATTCGACAATCCCAAAATTCAATACGTTTTCTTAGTAAGCATTTTCTGTTGATTTCTCAATTTTCATCGATTAATTTTTGAATGTTGTTTTTTGGATCTCGTTTTTCTTGTTATCTTCGATTGATAATTACTGATAACGGATGATGTCGACTATTCGCAATATTTATAATTTTATTACTGTTAATCAGCAACAATTTCCCAATCCTGAAATTTGAACAATTGTAAAAGGACAATTCTTTCAACAGTAATGATCTTCTCACTATACCCATTTCGATTCGCCACATTTGATCATAGATCTATGAATGATTCTAATTACATACTTTATTTAAGTCATCAAATGTCGAACAAAAACGTCAATGGATGAAAGAGTTGAAACGAATGATGCTTGATCACTACAATGTGGAAATCCCTGAAAAGACAAAAATGCTCATGCTGAATATGGATACTACTTCGACGAAACCATTCGCCATTAGTACCGATCGTGGTGCGTTCTTTTGTTGTGCTTTTGGTAGTGATGCTATAAGGGTCGATCACCAAATGCATGGAGGTGAAATCCTCTTAGGTATGATTCAAATAAGAGAGAAAGCGTGGTATCAAGAGTAGAGCCGTATTCTCATATTAAAGGTGCGTTAAATTGAATAATCAGCTTAGCAAATGTGAATTCGGTCGATTCCAATTGCTCTTTTAACGTCCTTCATGTGCATGATTTGACAAATACAAGTCATTAGCTTTCTGCTTATGAAGGTAGGAAATATTTTCTTCGCGATGTTTAAAAGCCATAATTTTGCAAGTTTTGTTTTGAAGTTGTTTTTTTTTTTTGCAATTATCTTCCGACGGTTGCATCGTAGACGGGACGAGAATTTTTATCTTTTGAAAATTACAGAAGATATAGCATCAAGCTCGAAAGGAGCTCGAAGGATTCCAAAATATTTGGAGAAGAGAAGGAAGAGTGTCGATACGAATGGAGTTGTACGTCGACCACAACGAAGGGAACGCAGCAACTCGAGGACAAGATCGCTTTCTAAAGTATCAAAAGCGGTCGGTGACCGTTTCCTTTATGGTTCACCGTTAAGCATTAGGCCAATTATTCCACAATACAAAGTGGTTGATAGTGTATTGGAATTATCCGAAGATATTATAATTTCGTTAGTGGTCAGTCCCATTCCAATTATTGTCCACGGATTTTGCTTACATTATATTTAATCGAACATAGTAACATAAACGAAAATCATCTTATCTTTGTCTAGTTACTTCACCAACTGCTAAGAAAATTGGTCTCGTCTTATAACTCCATCAAAATCATGCGCTTTCGAGATCCCAGCCTGTAGATTATGACCGCATATGGCAAGCAAAATAAATTTCTATTCATTTGACAAATTTTGACAATTATTACTGACTTTTTTGAGAGGTGGAAAATCGAAAACACTTATTGTGCTTTTTGCATATATGAGCATGTAGCGATCACTTATTTATAGTCATCGACGGGCAGTCTGATTCCATTATTGAGTACGGTCAATATTGGACTAACACCAAAAGAAGCAACTACCTGCACATGCAACACCGAAAATGGTGTAACGGTATTTGTTTTATGAATTGTTATCTTTTTGTCGATTCCTTTAGACCTGTCGCCTTTGAACTTTTAAGGTGTATGAACGAATTTTCCAAATGGTTTCATCGAGTTGGGTATTTATAAAGGTCATCACATATATTTCACAATAACTTTAGTTCTAGCCAAATATAGGTTCGGCATGTACTATGTTGGTATCCATCTCTCTTCAAATATATTTTATGTTTCATTGTTTTTCGTTAATTGTCTGCGTTTAGCAGATTTTTCCTCTTCCTTATCCTGAAGAGCAATATCCGAGTCAATATGATCAGCTGAAAGAGGAGGTGTTCCTCTTCCTTATCCTCCTACATGGAACGAGATCTCTAAATCATTATCTTTCGACCAACCCCTTGTGTCGGATGATTGTTTTATTGATGCAGCCTGATCAAATGTCATCATCTCTGATTGTAATAGTAGGTTTCGATTATTTGGAGATGTCACTTCACTATGGAACCAATTGTTGAAGATTCATTTGCAGTCTGTTTGAACTCACTTCTTTCAGCCATCGACATCAGGTGTGGCATCGAGAATGGCCGTAAATCACACTTTTTCCTCAGGTTCAGAGACATCCGGTATTGCGGATCATTCCACAGCGTCCTCATCGCTCTCTAATCTCTTCTCGAGACGTAAATTGCTTGACAATCCGCGTTCGAAGTTGTTCAACGCTAAAAAGAAAAGCGCCTTGCTTCCCCCCGCACCATCTCATCATACGGTTAGTCTTTTGACGTTGAATATATCGACGCTAATGTGGCAAATAATTGTATAGATGAGGGAATTGGGTAGCAGCGATTGACTTCGAGCAAAAGCACTCACAAAATAATGCATAATATTCCATTATATAAATGCTAATTTTGCAGCTAAATGATCATTGATCACTAACCTATAGCGGATGAATATCGAAGTGAACTTAGCATAAATAAAAACGATTGTCAGTGAAAATTTTATATCCTCCACACAACAAAAAATAATTGTTTGCAGATGAAAATCTTTCCTCAAAATAGAATTGATTGATGTCTTATAAACATTTCTTTTTATAGGAAAATTGTATTTAACCATTTCATTTGCAGCTAGAGAAGAACAATCGCACCGATCATGCAAGTGGAAATGTGTGTTCGAAAAGCAAAGATTGTGACGTCAATGGGTCAATATTTATTTGCAATATTCACACTTTTTTTTTACTACTTCTCACTTAATTAAACAATCATTTTATTAATTGTAAAACAAATGCGACAAAATTTTCAATATTTTCTCTATGTTGATATGTAGTGAATACTGGAATGAAAAACGGATAATGTAGCAATAAAGAAGTTCGCACAGAAAGATTTTTTTCTCGAAAATGATTTATTTCATGCTTTAATAGTGTAGCCCCTGTTTACGAAAAAAATTAACTTTTAAAAACTACATAGCTAAGATTTTTAGGAATTTCCTTAATATTTGCTATGCCCATTCTGCCTCATATGTGATTATACTTTGTAGATTTTTCATTTTTACTGATTTCTTTGGCTTGCTTTTGTTTAAAATTTGAACTACGAAACAGTAGAAACTGTTTTTTTTTCAAGAGATTCAGGTTTTTTCAAAAAAAAAAAAAAATTCTAAGTATTTGCTGTCACATTGTTTCGAACATTTATAACGTATTTTCACATTGTTTATTTTCAAACTTTTTTTCTATTTTCAAATCAATGGGAATTTGTTGCAGATGCACGTGCAATGCCATAAACTCAGTCAATCCAGTGTCATTCGATTTGCGCTCTCCATTCTCCGAATCGTCGTCGTCATCGACCAGCAATCCGCCAAGCGCCGAACACATCGAAAACACGTTCGCGGAGCTCTATAAAGTCAGTTTTTCCTTCATCTCTTTTAAACTCAGCTATTTTTCGCATGTTCCACATAGGTAGTACCGCTGATTTATAACAGACTGAACACTTGAAGAAGCTGATATCTTCTACGGTTATTTCACTAAGAGTTTATCTAGTATTCATTCGCTTTGAACGTTTTCTATTCTATCTCTGGGTTACACATTTTCAAATTTTACTATAGATGAATTAATGAATAAATTACAAAACTCAACACAAATCATTTGGTGAGTGGTTATATATGTGTAGTAAAGGTGGAGGATATTGCTGAAAAACCAACGGGAATTAGCTGCTTTATATCGCCGCTTATATCACTAAGCCAGCAAAAAAAAGAGGTCTCAGGTGAAAGATTTGTACATCATATGCATAGGGGTATTTTGAGAATGCGTATAGAAGATTCGAGCAGAACAACCTTTGCTAACACAACCATTCTCTCATTTAGTTTCATTGAGTGTTAATAAATTGCTTTTGGTCAAGTTTGTCGGCTATCGTTGATTTACCGCAGGGTCGAGGATTTAACACTTATTGATCCACTTTTATGTTCATTAACGTTTGAAGTTCGAGGTGTTGTTCAGGAACTCAATCTATTGATGTCGAGTCCTGAGTGGGCAGAGGAATCTAAGCCGGCAACATTGCTGGCTCGGAAGCGCAGTTGTGAAATGAGGCAACAAGCAGCCGCCACTCGACTTGATGTACTTGTTAATGGCGCTCATCCAAGCGGTTTGTATTTGTCGTTTATCTCGGATCTTTAGTATATCTTCGTGCTGATTATAGTGCAAAATTGTTTTTGGCACCTAGGCATGTCAGGGGCCGATCCTGAAGTTTTTTATGAGAAATCAATTTATAGACCAAGCTGTTCTGGGACCTCTGGGGCGAAAAAATATTGTATCTAAATTGGAGTGAGTGGTTTGTTGATTTTGACTGGCTGTTTATTGAATTAGCTATATTTGAAGCTTGCATCCTGGTATTTCTCTCTCTTAATTTTATTCTAACTTAGTAAATCGTTACTCTTTCCGCGCTGCTTCCTAATCGCTCTCCTTTCTTTCTACTAACAACAGCATTTGCTTGAAATTGTATCACTGTTGTATACTTATCACCGAAACATCGTGATGAGCGCTTCTTTGAATGCTTTCTGAGCTCTGATTGCTTCGTGATTTAATTTTTATAATATGAAACAGAATGCGAAGAATTCGATGTTTGGAACCGACTCCTTCGCTTTGACTCCAGGCGAAGTTTTATTGAAAGAGAATGCTGTCGTTCTTTCTGTTGATAATCGAGATGCAAGTGAAAGACAATTGCTTTCCTTTAGCAGCTCCCCTTATAGCTATCCTCTCTGCTATGCGTTCCAAACTTATTATTACGTTTTCAAATGACTTTTTTATCCTTTATGGCCAATTTGAACATCATTGCCACTCATATCGCTAACTATATAACATTTTTTTTACACTGGTGCTGATTTTAGTAGGAAAGAGTTGTGATAGCGAAAAACGATGCCGTTCGAAATCGCTTGGCAAATTAGATGAGATGCTTTCGACGCCTTGTGTAGATCCAGCCCTCGCAGCTGCGGTAGCCGATCAATCCACCGATGCCTTCGTCGTTGAACCACTTGGTATCGTTGATATACTTCTTGTGAGCTGACTGAAACTGGTAGTTTGTAAATGAGTCAACGATTTCTCGAAAGTGCTGCATATTAAGGTGGAAGTAAATGCGACTAGGAGGTGTTCAGCATTGAACAGCTCGAACTGAGATTTTCTGTAATAAGAATGTGTAAGAGAATCTCCTCCATCTTGAGTACTACCTCTCCGGCTATACTGTTTGAGAAAAATAAAGTAAGTATCGCTGGAAATTGTAGTAGAAAATGGGTTGTATCTGTACCCACTATACAATTTTTCTCTCGGGGTAGTAAACGCGATTATATTCGGAACTCATGCGAGCGTTTTTCTTGCTGTTTAGCAGTGATTATAATTTATTTAGACAATTTTGAAAGTTATGGTTTTAGAGAGTAATTCGGAGGTGTTCATAAACGGCTCAACGTTTGCGAAGATGCTCGATGAGAAAATAAAGGGATGCCAGTCGGAGTCGGAAGCTGATGAAGAAGTTCCGGCTGGAGTCAACTGGACTGAGTCTCCTTCCGTTAGAAACAGGTATCACTACTTGAGAAGACCAACAGCAAATTTAAAAAATTTTATTGATCGTTGTTCAATGAGCGTATTTTCTAGTGGTTGAAGGTTATATTGGGCTCCGAGCTGTACTCTGTTTAAGACAAATAATAGGTTAAAAACTGCGAGGAGAATTTCATCCATTAGACTGCAGGCGATGTTCGTTTTTTGTGAATAAACGAGTGTGTACAGTATTTCTTCATTTACTTTTTTTGCATCCGAGTACATTGCAGAAAATTTCTATCTTTTTCATTCTTTCTTTCAAATTCTCTTTTTTAAATTTGCTTCCAGAGGACTTCTGCACTCAGCGAATATTCATCGCCGACGACGATCTTCACAAGTCGCTGAACAAGTATGGCGACTTCGACACAAAAATGCCGACAGTAACAGTGTGGAGAATTGTGTTGATGGGGTAAGTACTTTTATAGGCTCAACAGCGTTGTATTTAGCAAATAGGCTGCATAAATGGCTCATGCATCAAATAGCCAAGCATCAGAAAAAATAAGTGAAAGTGGGGTCGCTTATATGAAAATAGCGATTGTCCTTGCTATATTCATTGATTATGACGTTACAATAACACACTTATGGTGGCTGTCGATTGTTGTTAGTATGCATATCAAAAATCACCACAACATAGTTTTGTTCACTTATGGCTTTTGCCACCGGGCAATTTTATGCACGGCGACAGTCTAACATCGGAGCAATAGGGTGACGGGGAACATTTTTACGCCCACGCATTTTCACAGACAATCGAAATATGTTAAGGATGACTATGATACACTTACCCAAACCCAGTTATTGTCGATTCCCAAGTGCACTGCATTTCGAATTGCTAACGCATCACAACGTTTCATAACATACTGATTTTCCTCATCAATCCAAAACACCTACCTCCTAGTCCGTTCTATTTGCTCAACACTTGCATAATATGTTGCTAAATGTTTAATTCAATTGGCAATCTCTGTAGTCAATCCTTCCACTAATTTCAGTATCATATGGAATATTTTTTATTGCAAAACTAATTCACTGAATGCAGTGTCCTCGTATCTTTTAAGGCCGATTTTTGTGCATCTGACGAATATAATTAAGTTCTTTCAATTTCATTACCTAAACGAGCTTATTTATGTTGTACGTTTTACATTCCAATATTGAATAAGGCATGCGCTACTAACGTGTTTTTTTGCAAACACTCCGAAAAAATTTAGAAGGATCAGTTCTCGTTCATCTTCCATGAGCTCGTTCTTCGTTTGTAGATTTTTTTCATTTAAGCAACTGTTTTTATTGGTAATGCTTTTATATGTTTCTATTCATTTTTTTTCAACACATGAAGGCCGCAGGGTTAAAATGTTCCAGCGCCGACTGCCTCTGGAATCCAATTATCTGGCCTCAGATCATCGTCGAGACCAAAGTATCCCAGCGCCAAAACTTTCTGAGTCAATCAGTGGCCGTTCTTTCGAACCTCTTATCTTCTCCTCGCACTGTTGTCTACCGCTGGTCTAGCATTTGAAATGTTGTGTAATTCCGTTATGTGAACAAACTTTCAGTATTTTCAGAAATGTTTCTCTTCATATACGACACCACAAGCCATACCGTTACGTGTTACAGTAACGGAATACCAAACTCGAAACGTGCCCGCATCGACCGCTATTTCACCGCCTTATGTTAAGCTCTCCTCGTCGGATCGCAGATACAGTATGGGCATGCAGCTAGCTCGGTAGGTATCCTTGTACGATATATGGATATTATATTTGGGCGGATTGCTTGATGTTTACGAAATATTTCTGTCACATCCTCGTTGTTCCCTTTTTTGCAAATCTCGCAAGTTTCAAAAATTGTGTAATCGGGATTATTGTTGAAGTCGCATCCATCACTGATTCCATCCCATTTTTTGCTTTATGCGAAAATTTACAGACTCAGCGATTGTAATTTAAAATGATAAATGATCATGAGGTCATAAAACTGAATGATATACAGGATTTAATTTTTCATTTGCAAGAATTTATTTGTATAACAGTCTAACTGATGCATTAAATGACTCATTGTTGCAGACAAAGAACACCACTAACCGTTGAGCAATGTGCTCAACTCGATGATGTTCTCTTGGATCCAAGTTTGGGTGTGGTCAAAGAAATGGTGAGGCAAATCGAAAAACCACCATCCAGATGTATTGTAACTTCAACGCCTAAGTTACTTTCTTGAAATGCGCGACATCCATATTAACACTCCATTAATGTTGAATTTATTGCCCTCTCGGCAAACTTCCCATATATAATTTCAACCGACGAAAGAGGGATTATTTCGAAAGAACACAAATCAATTCGAAAAATATATAGGTACCGAAGTTTGCCTAATGTTCCTAAATATTTTGAATTGTCCATATTGTGTTTGAATTGTCCAATGTTCCTAAATATTTGAATTTCCTAATTGTCCACATTGAATTATGTCCATATTATTGTGTTGAAAGTTTCATGCAGCTAGCTCGGTAGGTATCCTTGTACGATATGTGGATATTATATTTGGGCGGGTTGCTTGATGTTTACGAAATATTTCTGGCACATCCTCGTTGTTCCCTTGTTTTGCAAATCTCACAAGTTTCAAAAATTGTGTAATCGGGATTATTGCTGAAGTCGCATCCATCACTGATTCCATCCCACTTTTTGCTTTATGCGAAAATTTTACACACTCAGCGATTGTAATTTTAAATGATAAGTGATCACGAGGTCATAAAATACATTGAATTATGTCCATATTATTGTGTTGAAAGTTTCATTTTGTGTGTTATTTATTTGAACATAACATTTGATCACATTGCCAATATTTGGTGACTATATCGTTTTTTCAATCGATTTAGCAAATTTAGAAGAAAATAACTAGTTGGTTGATGACTGACTCAATAATTGCGTAACGAGACATATTGCAGTGGATTTGTTGTTCTCTCTGATTGCTGTCTATAATAAACAATGCTTTTTTCATCACCGGAAGAATTTGATTTCAATGGGCATAACTCCGCATGAAAGCTTTTCTGTTTCGTCATATTAAACTCTAATAGGAAACAGCTGAAAATGTGGCGTCTCAATGCACTTACTTACTGTATTTTTGTCCATAGACTAGTGTTTTAGATACAGCTTTTCTAGAAGAAGTTTTTATGGCCTATCTGATCAATTCCAAACTTACATATTGATATCTTTCCACCCTATTCGAGGGATCTTTTGCCTAGAAATCACTTCAGCGCATTTCGTTCGCTCATAGACAACAACTTTGAGTGGTGCTGATTGCATTTGGCATTAAACAAATGTATATTATATTGATGCAAGTGCTTGTGTGATTGACGATTTATGTATTACATTTTATAGCATTTTACAATCATTCTTGATTATTGAACTGTACTGATACGTTTACTTTGTGTCGTTGATTTATGCCAATACTTCTGTTACAATAGTATTGTAAATTTTTATTGTTCCATTTTAAGTTCTCACAAATCATTTCAAGTTCTTTGACGTCAGGGCCGGTGGTTATTTCATTTACAGTGAAACATTACCTACATAGCAAATCAGTAATTGTTTGCTAGAGACTGCAAATTTTGGCGGATGCTGGTAATATGTTGGTTACTATGAAATGTTGTGTGAATTGTGATCTGATGGACAGTTTTCGATTACTTAAATTTATTGATATTAAATTTTACCTATTTTGATGACACTTTTTTTGTTCCACTGGGTCGAAGTTAGACATCCCTTCAAGCATTCGTGATTGAATTATGCATTGCTATTCGTGTTACCTAAATATACCGTCTAGTTCTAGTGTCTTACCTGTAATTATCATGGAAATTGCCACTATTTTGGTATTAACCACAACACTGCATCGGGAGTTGAGATTCCACTCATTCATATATCATCGTTTACTTATTGTACTGTCAAAACAACAAAGATTTATTCAATCGACTGTCGTGTGTATCCACTTTTCATATACTTTGCATGATCGTTACATGTTTTTCCCTGCTATGCATCGTACTATAATAGTAATGTGCAACTCTTCGCCTTTTTTGAAAGTTCACTTTTATATTTTTTGACGAAATATTTCTCGAATTATTAGTTCGAGTGTTTGGCTCTCTGAAATTTTGCTTTTTTATATCTTAAAATATGGATTGTATGAAAACTATTGAATATCTAAAGAAAAGATACTGGATGTGTGATTTAAAAGAAGTAGACATGACGAGAGCTACATCGATTTGTACATTTTACAATGATTATTGCAATTCTTTGCACTGATTTTAACGCAGTGCTTTTCAATGCAGGTAATTTTCTAACGCTTATGATTGACGTTCATATATAAATGTTTACACTTCTATGTATGTGTGTGTAGGTTTTGCCTAGAAGTTATTCACAATATAAGACATTTTACTAATGGACAGCACACCTCAGATGCATTCGATAAAAACAAACGGACTTATGCGGATATCGGCCACAACTGATTGAATGATCATTCGTTCGAAATCAGCGAATGATACAAAATAATTTGTTGGGAATTGCGGAAATTTATGGAAAGGTGTCATATACAGGTGTCGTTGCGGTCTTCTCAGATGCTATAAATTCTTATCATTTCATACATGTGTCAAGCACAACTCACCTAGACAATGTTATGAGATGAGTTGCGCCATCATTCACATAGCACACAACGGAGTTCCTAAGTGGAAGCGTTCCTTCAGTGCTATTGACTAGTGAAGTTTTGCTGAAGATGTAAGGGTCAGCTGCCCTTGGCTCGCCTAGTCGTCCAGGTCTCCTTGACGGTCTGCACCCTCTGTCGAGATAACGTCGAGTAAGTTGCGAGACAGCGCAGGTATAAGGGACGAACAATTTATCGCACTTATACAGTAAGGTGGCAAACAAGACGGGACACCAAGATAGCTTGAATCGTTGGCATTATCCCTCAGTCGAACTCCAAGTCGGTGCCAATCACCTCCCGCACTTCAGCAGCTAGCCCTATGCCCACTCTGCCTTCCAACCAGTCTAGATGCGAGCACATCACTCCCTTTATGTCCTTCCAAATCTACCTCAGGCTAGCCTCAGGACACATGCAGGGCAGTCGTTTGATCTGTCTATGTGCTCCTGACCTTCTTTGACTTACCTTCTGCGGCCTGCTATTCCCGCTTGCCTGTAGCCGACTGTTCTACCTTACACCAAATTTTTGCAACAGAAACGAAACTTTGAATTCCTATCTAAAATCGTTTGAAGCGAAAACTAGATTGCATCATATGAACAATGTAAACCACATTGATTAAAACCACATTAGTTCATTATTCAAAAAAATTGCTCACATTAATAATTGCTTGCTTACGCATCCGCAATTGTATCTCTCAACAACTGCATCGATTGCTAATTGTTAAATGCTATATAGTTTTTATATAAATGCATAGTTGAGTGTTTTGCATTATTTTTGGGCAATGTTTCCGTTGCGTCCATCATACTAATGGGAAATGGAATCGAATCGTTGATTTCTTTATTAAGCGTATGCGTTTTAAAAGTGAATGAATACATTAAATAAGGTGAATACACTTATTCAACGCCATGAACTATTATTGAATCCTATAACCAAACATGAAATGTGATAATGCATGCCGTAGCATTTTATTTCGTTATCGTTGTGAAGCTCAAATGCGATCGTTTAATATAGCTAAATTTCTAATAATTGATTTTATTTTATGATATTTGTAATAATAAGAAGTTTATTAATTCTATTTGCTTACTAATTCCAAGTACTTTAATAAGTTGGTAATTGAATTACATTTCGAGTGCGGTACTTACACTTGAACATTTTGATGTATCACTGGTAAAATACCAATTCATTGAGAATATTATTCAGAAAAATTTTCCCGACTCCTCTTCCAGAATGAAGAATTTTGTTGATTTTGTAATTATTGACGTTGGTAATAACCTTGTCCATTCATAGCAAAGTGATCTTTTTCATAGATAGAATAAATAATATGTGGGATCAACACTTTGATACCTCTCTTCGGTTATATTACCAAAGAAATGTTATATTTGATTTGCACTTGTTCAGTACCGATACTTGGAATATTTTTCGTTGATTTAAAGCTGATCCACAAAGAGGACAATAAAACTTAATGAAATCAAAATGTGCAAATCGTTTTGCAACGACTGTATAGTGCTATAGGAAATTACATTATTTCACTCTCTATACTATTTACAGGTAAAGACACTCATCATGATCAAAAATATGGTAATTGTTGTTTTGTGCAGTTTTTTGACTGAATTCTATTTAATTGACGCAACAGATCAACTCAAAGGTTCGTTTAAGTGAATTTCTTTATTTAAGTTTGCTGTTTTATTTAACTTGTTAGCTTTTTTTTTCAGATTTCACTTCCCGAAAATCGTTATAACAATTAAAATAAACGATTGCCGGAGAATATCCTAAACTTGTTTATTTCCCACTTCGGACATTCAAAAATCGAAAGTAATAGGTCAAAAAACTTTTTTTTACTTAATTGTTGTGGTGATAAACATCAATGAAATCTCTGTTTCACCATCTTCAACTTTTCCACTCTTCTTGAATAATGTGATAGCATAACGAAAGATGTTAATGGATGTTGCTAGCATTGGACCATTGAGCAATAACGACATGAAATAGAACGTCCATTGAAGTTGATCACTTTTGTTATTCTGCCAAATAATCTACATTGCAGTAGGTATTAAATCATCAGTTGTAAAAATCACATGAAATAGAACGTCAAAATCATTTGTGATAATGAAAAGGAGAGAAATTCGGCTCATTTAATTCGTGAATGGAAGTAGAACAATCTAGAGAACCATTATGATATACTTTATGAGTGTTTGATCAATTTGCATATATTGAAATGTGATGGGCTACCACCTATTCACGTGAGACAGCTTTCTTGGAACAACATTTATCACCTTCCGAAGGCGGCTATCTTAATTAAATTTTGTGCCAGCTTAATTAGCTGTCATCAACCAAATCCTCTACCCGTCCTGGTAGTCGAAAATCATAACTCCTGACGAGCCGCCATCTTGTTTCATATTTCTATATTTTGCAAGATAGAATCTCAGTCATTCATGACCACTTGGTTATCATAATCAGTACCACTACAACTATGTGATGGTAATAGATAAGTGCGAAGTGATGATGAATTCAGATGAAATCGAAACAGAAAGTATAGAACATTGTGCGCAAATAGCCAACTGGTATCGTACTCCTGGCACATTTCGTATCCATTTGCGTCCCGGTTCACGAATAGATATCAATTGCTTCACATTAGACAAGGAATTGCTCTCCATCGACCACTATTGCGCTCTCGTCTATGGAATTGAGCACTACATCGAAGAGTCTCTCGAAAAGTTCGTCTTTCTAAAGAAATTCAATAGATTGCACTAGCCAATGGTAGTAATCGTGGGTAGTGCACCCATTTCAACAAAATGGGTGTTGATTTATTCCAAAGGCAACGACTGCGTGCTCAATTAGATTATGGGCCTGAAAACTGAGTGAGTGATCAGCCCTATCAATTTTAACTCAATACCCACTCTATCTTTGCAGAAGGGTTCACAGTATCCACCCAGTTTCCATAAAGGGATACACAATGTAGCGCTATCATTTCGTTGGGATGTAAGTCAGTAATTAGCACAATAAAATTTGATAAAATTTGCCAGGGATTATTTAATCAGTATGGTAAGAGGCATGTAATGTTCCATATGTTTAGCAGCAACTTATATCTTAGGTCTTTATAGAATTCTTGATCATGTTTTGCAATATATTCTGTATAAGATTTATTCGTTAATCTACCAGCTTTATAATAACAGTTGCAACTGGTTTCATAGCGATCTTTCTAGAGCCTTTCTAAATTAATAAAAGTGATGGATTTGCAAAGTTATAGGAGAGATCAAGAATGGGTCACTGACAACTCTTTGTAAAACCTTTTTGGCAGACGTCATGAAGGCAAGAGTATAGTCATCACTGTTACAGTATCATCTTACTAGTAAATATTCGGTATCCTATGAAACCTGAAATTCAGAAGATTTCTTCCAGCATGGTGTTTATGTTCTGGATGCCCTCTGGTGTACTCAGAGTTACGCTACATCCCACGACTAATACTCTCAACTTCCGTTATTTTGATGAGGTTAGCTCGATTTCTTAGTGATTCTTTTGATCCTGACATAGCAGTAGATACGGAGCAACGAGGAAAAGATAGCGATATTGAAAGAATATATCCCATTCTCTTGCGGTCTAAGTTCATGATTTCAAATTTTATGTGTGGTTTCTTGCCCATACTATTGAATATGTTCCACTTTTATTTCTTAGTGATTCTTTTGATCCTGACATAGCAGTAGATACGGAGCAACGAGGAAAAGATAGCGATATTGAAAGAATATATCCCATTCTCTTGCGGTCTAAGTTCATGATTTCAAATTTTATGTGTGGTTTCTTGCCCATACTATTGAATATGTTCCACTTTCAAGCATTTAAAATACAATAATTTCGTTTCTGTCACTAATATAGCTGAAAAATTCACTCATTTGTTCCTGTAGCATCTAATTTTGAATGCAATGTAACCTTCTGAAACTTTAAAATTTAGTGCAGGAATTATACAGAAGTTGGTATATTTCATTAAGATATTGTTAGCTTTATACGATACAGTATGTATCATTGCATACGATAGTACTGTTGATAAAAATCACAAATACAATTGAATAAATGTGGGGAAATAAGCTTGCGGAAATCCTCATATTAGAAATAATTTAGCGTACGGCTACATTCCATCCACCAATCGAAGTACCGATCCCATCATCGTTTGGACCCAAGAAAGCGTTTACGTTCTCGATCTATAACGTTACCGAGACTCATCTATGGTTCAGCTATGACGGATTACTCTATGCGATAGATCTTCAAGAAAGCACAAATTCGGTGAATGAGATTGGTGTAAATCATGCAATTCTTATGGGTATTTTCGCACAAATCAATCAACAACGTATCGTTTTCACTCGCCGAACTGATATGAAAATGTCATACGAAAATTCCTACGATATATTCGACAATGAACTTCCACCGAATTTAGCGACAATCAATTTGAATGGTAGGTTTCATACGAAATTCATATAAAAAATTTTCTCAATATTTGTTGTTTTTATCGAAGAAGAATTAGCTATTACAGAGTACAGATGGAATTGATGGGCCTTTTTGAGGCTTTATTAAAGCATATATAAGATTTCTAGAATGCAAATCTCTCTGAAGTTTTATTCTTCTAAGGTTTTAAGAGTGGACGTAGAATTGAAGAGAGGCTGTTCTATCTTTCAAATCAATTGAATTAGATTTTTTTCCTGTTATTTTCACATGCAAAATTTTTATTCGAGTTGATCGATAATTTGTCAAATAGCTATCGTTATTAGTTCGAAAAATATACTAAACTTAATGCTCTGATAAAATATTCCTCGAGAGGAAGCGTTGTGACAACTATTATAACTAAATTTTTTCTTAAAAATAATAACTGTACCGTAAGATTTAGCTAGACGTGAGCAAATTTTTTTTTTCTTACAAGAATTCGCAAGGCTCTGACCCCCTTCGCTTCCTTTTCTGTCCTCACTAAGGTTTCCGGATCCGAACAGAAGACTGTTTATGTGAAATATGTTGATTANAAAAAAAAACGATGATATTCTCAAAGATGATTGATGAGTTTCGATTAGGAGAGAAGCTAGGCAAGTAAATGAAAAAAAAAGAATCGAGACCATGAAGCGAGCTTTAAAAACGATCTTCTAAAGTTTCCAAATTGATCCACTTCCGCTAAACATCTTAAATAAATTTAAAACGTTTTTATTTCAGAAGGTGTTTTGAATTATTGTGCAAAAGTTGGATTTCCATTCCGTACCGGAGGTACCATTATTTATCGAGGAAGTCCACTAGAGTCTCAAAAAGAATTCAGTTTTATTGGCTGTATGCCATAGAGCAGATTACCGTTTAGTGGACAACAAATATTCACTAATTGTGACAGGTAGAGTTACTTTATCAAACAGTGGTGACTATAATGCTGCAAAATACGATCAACATTTATCGAATTCACCAATGAATTACTGTTCTCGCTTAAAGACTCATAATTTAAATTAATTTTGACAAATGGCAAGTTGGACGTGTGTGCATAGCTAGTTGATTGATGCAAAACCCGCTCAACTAAGAGGTAGGAAGTGGGAGCGATGAAATGATGAAGGTATCGTATGGATATCAATTGACCGTTACTAAAAAGCCTACTCTTGAATCCTCACCTATAGTTGAAGATATATAAATAGAATTTCTAAATGCTGTGAGAAAAACCTTATTTACTTCGCCGTACTGCAGGACACACATAACGTTTGGAGGAAAGCAAATATTCGACAGTATCGTAAGTTCGATACCGACTATGGCTGACTTTTCGAATGATCCACTAACATTTTTCAATGAATGTTATTTGGTACTTTTATTTAGCTGTTCATTTCAGTAGGCAGTTCGCATATCTAGTGATAAAAGTTTTTCAAAAATCTGAACTACCTCACGCTTTTATTATAATATTCCTTGTATGATAAGGAATTGATATAACGCTAAAGTAACCAAGTTTTTTCAACAGACGGCCATATTCAACAATTCCAGTCGATAACGACTGAGAAATCTATTATGACAATACTGATTTATGTGATAAGATGGCCGTATATACCTGTTTCATCTTACACTATAATTCTTCATAGGTTTGTAGTTTTTAAGTAAGTATAAGCGAGTTTAAGGAGGTTTAAATAAGTGGTTTTAATCATTCAACACTTAATTTCTCATTAGATGCGTGTCAGGTTATATCGCCTCAACTTCCTGAAATAATTTTATTCATCCTCGCATTTTTTTTTTCAAACGTGGAATGAAGTTCCGCCAAAACAACCCCATCCCTGTCCTCTGAATGAGTGAGTGTTTATGGTTGCGTCAGCACATTAGTATGGTTTTACATATGTGAGGTTATGCTACTAATTGAAATCTAGTGTTTATCTACCTTAACGTTGATAGGATTTCGAATTTTCGTTGCATTCTTGAGATTGCGAATCGCCGATTATTAAAAACATTACCGTAGTGATGTTAGGAAAAATTCAACGGAGTCTTTTATGAGAAAATCTTCAGACGGATAAATGCACAATTAATTCACAACTTGGATTTTTAATTTCATATCCAATTAACTCAGGAATGAGTCGCTGTTTTGAGGCGATTGTTCGCTTCATTGATTCAAACAATACAGTGGTGAGATATTTTTTCTTTCCTTTCAAAAGGAAGCTGATATAAAATTATTTGAAAAACATTTTATGTTTGTCTTTACCTCATTCAAGAAGAAATTAAACATAGATATCTTGTCTACGATCAGTAGGTAATGTTAAAGTTTGTGGAGTGGTTTTAGAAAATGAAAACGTTGTAAAAGGATTAAAATCAACAACCAACGGTCATGATTTGTTTTTTTTAATCTAATTTTTCTTCACCGATAGAGGAGGTTTACATCGAAGTACATTCAACCAGAAAATACCATAACAGAGAGGAAAAGAATTACCGAAAAACTCACGCGCATGTGGTTGGTTATGTTGTTTTTTTTTCGAATCGCATATGCTGAGCAGCTTCCCCATGCAAAAAACAAACTGGATTAATTTCGATCCGAACAAAAAAATTTTAAGAATCCATTTAATCGTCTTCTCCGAAAAGAAGCAGTCCATGAAGACATCATCACTGCACGAAGTTTGCGTATCTAAGAGCATAGAAAATTCGACATTTTTTAAATGAAAATAATCTGAACTCATCTACATAGTTACTGTGATATACTGTGATACTTTTGAAAGCTGCAACGAGTGCGACCCTATATAAAGTAATCAGCTAGCATAGGAGATGTTAAGCGACAACAGTTAATTATGCAGATTAATCTAATGGCTGTCTTCGCAAGCCATCAAAAATGACCCTCTCTGGAGTGTTGCTAACCTCTCAGAGCAGAAAATATTGTTTCTCAGTCTTTGCTGTCATAAAAATTCAATCAGCAATCATTTGGGTTTTTTTTTCGCGTTCGACTGCATAGTAAATGTTTTTTCTTATTTTTTAATATCTATTTCCGCTGTTCGTATGATTTAATGGTTGTAGTAATAATAACAATAAGAGTGTAATAGTGATGATTACAACAGTAATAAAGTAATTTTTATTCGTAAAGGAATAGAGGGAACTTTAACGAAAATGTAGGTTTAATTTCTGTCTATAATACAAGGTATATTTTGTAATGCAAAACTTGGAGAGAAAAAAGGTAAGCACCGATACGTATTTAAACAAAACAAGAAAGAAGTGGCAATAAATGCATAAATGAGTAACTTTTCAAGTGAAAGGAAAAATATTCAATATTCAGTACTCATAGATAAAATCGTCTCTTACTAAAAAGGTTAGATTTAATAAGGTAATTGTTGAATGTCGAAACGTTATGCGCATCAATAATATTTGACGAGATTCCATTTGCGTTTAGTTCAATAAATAAACCCGCATAAAATGGCTTTTGTAGTGGATGATAGCTGCACACATAATTGCTTCTAATATATTTCAAGCTTAAAACTCCTCAAGCGGGCATTGCAATGTGCCCGTAGAGCCAAAGAAAAACTTTTTGGGATGCCAGGTGAATGAATTTTTTTTTGGCCGTCAATGTCGGCTATGTGATGAGGTCACTAAGCAGATGAATAATATTCATGCATTGAGTAACAATTAACAATAAAATCTTAATGATAATGCTCTAAGCGCTTATGCTGTGAAGTTGTTAAAATACACTTAAATGTTTGAAATCTCTTGCTAGCAAATTTCAGAACGGCATAGATCCCACTGAAGATTATCAGCACATATTTTGATAAGCAAATCGTCGAATCCATTCCAATTCTCTTATTAGCTTTACCCACTCACTTCTTAGACGACAATCGTGGTGAAAATTGACGAGCAAAACGCTGAATTTTTTTTTAAATGGAAAATATGCGGCTGTCATAAACATGAACTTTTCATAAAATATTATCCAGCTCTGAAACGTCGAGTTGTATTTGCACTATATCAAAATTAATAGCAAGATCACTTAGAGGGTAATAAATCTCTCGATTATTTGCAAAGTTTCTGCTAATATGAGCTAGATCTTCGCAAAGATCATTGATTTAGGTGAAAAAAAAGAAATGGTTGAGTAAAATCACAAATGATATTCATAAATGAACCGCCTACTTCTATTTTGAAATAGAGACCACCAAAATAAGATGAAATTCATATTGTACTATTTGTTTAAATAATTTGAATTAGCTCAACTATGCATTTTTTTCACTAGAAAATCTTTTCCAACGCCTATATCTATGAATATTTAGGTAATGAACTATCACAGCAATGAATTAACATATACGCAACTCTTACGAACGAACGGTTTACTTCTTCGCACAAGGAGTATTGGAATCGGTGATGATAATGCTCGATGAGTAAGCCGAAAGTGAACCAATCGGCTTCTTATTTTCACATTTATCATTTTAATGAATGCTCAGAATACTCTTTTTTCGATTTTACTTTATTATATTGAATATATATATATATATATATATATATANCGAATAATTTTATGCTACGTTTTTAGACGTCTATTTGTGTCGCTCTATGGTGCTACATTTGCTATTATATTTCAGTACTCTTCTGGTTCTCTCTTTGAATATTCGGTGACTGAAACATATATTAATTTAAGTGATGCAGACTCAAAGACTGATGATAAAGCTGTTTTGTAACGATGAGATCGAATATTGAGATATCGTATCCGTATGGATCTACTTTCTCTATCACTGCAAGCTTTACGCTGTTTCACTGAATTGGTCTTTTGTAGTCCATTTAACAGTTCATCCCTCTTCCTCCTCCCCCCACCCAATCCAAGAGCCGCATGCCTTTCCCCCTAGCCATAGAGATTATTCGAGCTGCGCGAAATGATTTCGTTGAAGCTTGATGATGTTGATAATTCATTCGGGAGAAGATTTATGGAAAAGGCAGTGATCGTTGGCAGTTGCCGATTAATAAATCATCGGTTGTTTCGTTTGTTAATTTCTCAATGCTTTTTGCTATTTTCTCTTTGGCTTATCGAGCAAAGCAAATAAAGATGCGCAACGTTACTATAGGCTAAGAGTGGCTACACCTTCGATGAGCTGCGAAAGGTATGTGCAAAGTTCGACGCATTTCCTATTGTATATCCCAAAAATGAGGCACTTGCAAAACGAATGTCAAACTTCATTATCGGTGAGATTTTATCGAGAGCACTTCATGACGACTTTCACTAAACTTTCCTCTTGAATCTCAGAGATTTCCAAGTGATGATGCATTTTCTTGCTGCTCCTCTTTTCGTTCGTTATTGATTGAGTGATTATGTAAAGGTTGAATGTAATAAGCAGTAGTGACGATTAGAAGACCAGGATCAGTGGAAATGTGGAGAGAGGGGGAATCTCATATGCAAATAATATCACTTCTAACTTAGCTTTTGATGACTAGAGTGTGGCGAAGAGTTTAGACGCTTTTGCTATTGCAGTCAATATTAGTTCATCCCAATGAGCACTTGCTTCTTAGAATGCATTTCGTAGACGGTTAGTCCATGTCGCCTTGACACAACGTCGAAGTAAACCACAAATTGCCCATTTCCTTAACTAATCTGCATTTATTTTCAAATATTACATCATTTTTCATGAGGAATTTTTATTGAATTATGCCTATTTGAAGCGGAAATTTATGGTATGTCTGATTTGGATCATAATGAATCAAAATTGTGCGCCATGTGTCACTTATATAGCCATTCAAAGTGGAAAAAAAGCAAAACATGTAATGTGCGAAAGATGTGCCAAATATGTGCACTAATTTATAAGACAGATTTCAATATCGTAGAGTTTCCCCGTTCTTCACGCAATGCTTTGTTCAACAAAACCTTTTGTCATTCGATGAATACCATTAATTTAATGGATCTCATTTTGACAGGACTTCTGAAGAAACATTTCCGGACGTCGTCATTCGACAACGACCGTACCTACCATTCCATTTTCCTTGGTTATAAGCACAGAAACTATACCGATTATAAGCCACAAGAAATGATACTCTATGAGGACGTATTTGGAATAATCTTGAATAGACACATCGATTATACGAACTTCGTGGATTTATTCGATGTAGCATCTGAAGCTCATAATGGAACTGATAAAGAAGGCCGTACTTGTGTGCAGCAAATATTTCAAGGCAACAGCTCACTTTCTGGTGCTTAGTTTAGGAAATTCAATTTATTCATATTTTTCTTATTTGTGATTTTATGGTGTATTGAGTGGTACTTCACGATAGAAAAATGAAAAAAAAAAGAAACTTCGATGTTTGCAGATAAGCAGCTGGCAGGAAAGTGGTTCGAGAGTTTGTGCACAGCTCAGAAATATTACGTTTGTATGAAGAAAAACGACTGAACAATCACTCTTGCAGTAGCGGATTCGTCAATTTTTGCTAAAATCTTGCAGTCCAAATTGCATATGATTATCGCCATCTGCAAATCGACTATTTCTTTTCCGACTTTTACGGTACTGCAATAAAATAATGTAACTATTATTGAGATTTGGCGAACAAGCACTTTATTCGTTCGTTGAACTGTAAAAACAGAAAAACGCAAAAATTATATTAAAAGAAGAGAAAAATATGAAAATCAACACAATCAAAGACAATTACCGTCAATATGTTGCTCCAAACTTGTCATCAAGGTTAAGGAAAAACTGCAGCATGAATCGCCGAATAGGAATGTGATGATTTCATCAACCTGAACAAGAAATTTTATTTCGAAAGAGAGGAATAAAATAAAACTTCCCTACTAAACAATTTCAATAGATATTCTCCCTCTACGCGTTAAAACTTTTTATGTTCGTTTTCTTTTTTTCGAAATAACATAAGAAAAATTTAGAGAGAATTCAATGCTAAATTCAAAATGGCATCTGGCTAGAAGTTGGCATCCTGCAGCTAGCGAAACCTTTTTGAGTTACATGATGATTAACGATAATATTCTTAATCGAATCATTGCATTTAAATAGTATGAATTATTGGAATGCGATCCTTACGTTCCATATTTTTTTGATAGGAACAGGAAATGCCAAAGATAGAAACCAAAAGAACGAAAAATAAGAACAAGAAAAGTGGAAAATAGCGATATGAAAAGTGAAAAGTATGGAAAAAAAGCGAAACAAACAATGCAAACAGGTATCATGTGAAAATTTCGCTTTCTGCACGAGTTAATCTTGTGATCGATTTGATTTTCCATTTTGCTCGTTTTACATATTTCATTGTGATGGAACGAATTTGTCCACTCTTTCGGAAAAATTTGGAAGAAATGCTTGCAAAAAAAAGTTTTGCAGTGCAATTATTAAACGTTAATCGACAGCCTTCTCTGTACAACAACAATTGCAACCAACCAATATGAGCTCCCTCAGGGCTATAAATAAGTGCGCTGAGCGATCTTCGGCATTTTTTCCTTTATAGACAGATGAGGCATCATTTCCTTTCTATTGCAATACCTTATAAGCATCGGCCACATTAAACTCATAGCTGCTTTCATCTCCTATTTGAATTTATAAACACAGCAAAAATAGTTCACTATGGCAAATTTAGAAAATTATTCGCAACATTCAACTTATTCAAGTAGTGTAAATAATACAAAATTATCGAATATTTAAGTAAATACTATTTTAGAAAAAGTCATCACAAAGCAAATGAATTCTATAATATTTCAAAAAGTCGTTTAGAAAAATTGAAAAGAAAAGAGTAGCGATCATAACGAGCTTGCAATAAGCATTTAGAAGAAAATATTCCTCTCTTTGAAATTGAACCTTATTATAATGGAATGCTGCCTTTTGAGGCGTCATCGAAACGATTCAAAATGATGAGACATATTCATAATGATACGACAAAATGACCAACAAAATTCTTAGAAATCGTTGACGTAAATTTTTGTATTTTATTTCATATAAGGGGTATTTTGCAAAAAGTTATTGTTGACTATTTCGCCAAACGAATTTGTATGCTTAGCAATACTACGTTCATCCAACGACTATAGGCACATCATCCGAGCAATAAATAAATTTGCATGTTGCGTTAGAAGTCAATCAGGTGACAATCGATATAGTCCTCTAACTTTTGATGATTTTCTCCTAACAAACAAAAATTGCATATATATACGCTTTAGAAAATTTGTTAAGGAAGCAAGCGTTAGCAAGTGCGTTATTTGCTGCAACTCTCAAATGGAAATGATAGCAAGAAGCAAAGTTTCGCTACTTAGTGCTGAAAATCGTTCATTTCTGTATTTATAATAGAACTATTAAAATTGAAACATTTTCACTACTATATTTCCACAGTTATGCTGGAAGAGACGCTGCAAATTGAAAATATTCATATAGAAATCGTTGTTACCGTCATCACAATTCTTGTCCATCGGTCCATCGTTACCGGCTATCGGTAAGCATCAGTCAGTGAATGTGAGGTCAGAAAGGAGTTAATTTGCCACTGATTCTTATTACTCATCTGATTGCAAAGTGCATAAATGTGGCAATAAAAATATATTTGAATTCCACCACCTCGTAATGTTTAAAAACTCGAGCTACTCGACTTTTGCAAACGCCAACTTTGTTCGATCTTTTTATACTGCTCCTTGTTGATATCGCATGCATATGATGGAAGTCATAAGAAGTTCTTTCTCATACAATCTCTGAATTTAATTCTAAATATATTTTACACAGAAATTTTCATTCTAAAGTACCATTTAAAGGAAAAGGGGGAGCGAATTTTCACCGTATATGAAAATGCCGTTTACGTAGCCAATAAGTGATTACTATTAACCATGGCTTTTGATGAAATTTCATCTCATCCAACCTCGGCTGTTATTTTGGAGTAAGATCGTAGGATTACTCATGATAAGGTATTGTAAAATTACCTCTAGCGAGGCAAACTGATTGACCAATCTTTTCGATTTTCGCGTTTACAATTGTGCAAATTGATCTAATTTCATGAATGTTTTCAAATGAGCCAATAATCATTGATGAACACCCCTTCCGCATTGTAGTCTGAGACATTGTTGGTTTTATATCTTCTATCCATTGTTATCTTTACTATCTTAACTGCAATATTTTGCATGCAGATGAGTAATTTCAGGAATTTACCAAAATTTGCCTAATTCGTTGTTTATTTATTACAAAAGCAACGAGTAATTTTTAATAAAGACTGCATAACCAAAAATCATTGCTATATGAATTTCTGTAAGTAGATTTTCAGCATCAGCATTTGATATCTCACCTCCTTTTTGTATCTCACGAGACATTAGCCATTAGTGAATACTGCACGGTTCGCAATTCTCATTCTTGTATAATTTTGTGCGTGCAGGTGGTGGTCCCTTGAGTGACTCGTCTGAATTGCCAACATAAATCATGCATTGAAATGTGTGCGTGAGCGATGCTATGACGCTAACATATTGATTGGTATCCGTCTGACCGGCTGGCTGGCCAATACTCGCCACTAGCCGGCTGATAGGGCTTGCTGCCAGCCGCTACCCTCACATATAAATGCCAATATGCAAAAGAATGTTAAAGCATCAACCAACACTAATACGCGAATAATGCTACTTCCGTCAACTCTCTTTGTGTTCATACTCTTTGAGTGAAATGAATATAGCCGTTGGTTGAATGATGTTTTGCCTATCTCTCCTTCAAATATTGCTCAATTAAATCCATGTTCTTCATCCTTGCATTTCTTTTTTGCTTCTGCTCATTTTTTAGCGGATTTTTTAATTTTCTTTAATTCATTCTTTCTTGACTCCCTATTCATTTCATTTTTTTTGCACAGCCTGTTATAAGAAGTGCACCTCGTGTTCAACAAGGCTATTTTAATAATTAAGTTCGCCCTTTTTCGACTCAAATCAGTTTATTATCTTCTAATGTAAAGATTAGTGGTGGAATAAGGGCATTAAATTGATCGTTAAAATCTGTAATTTTCCTTATTGCTGTAATAACATCTCAAAATGAACACAGAATCGCATTATGGAACAACAAATTTTTAATTANCTTTTCCTTCTGCTTGGAAATATTGGCAAGCAATATTAAACATGAAATATAATTCTACGAACGATATAAGTTTTGCAAAAATCTAGAAATTCTGAAAGCTTCAGTCTTTTTGTAGGAAAGAGTTGAAGTTATGGACAAGGAGCATTTCCAACTAAGAGAGGAAAATCAGCAATGAATTCAAAGAAAAGGCTCCAACTTTCAACCATTTGAATCCCCACAAAAAATTTCTATAGTCGTAGTGACCACTGACCAATACTCTCCGATAGTTAACTATAGGCGTGTTTATATATGCTGCACATCGCTTTTGGAGAGGAATGCAGTTTTGCGATGCGTAGTATTTGCAACTCTTTCTAAACAAGCTGAATTCTGTTGGCCACGCTAGCTGTTGTTTGCCGTTCGTTTAGCGCTCTAATATTTGTTTGCTCTCTCATAGTTTTTCAACTTCTTTCGTCTTTCTTCGCTCCTCTCTCACCTGCTTTCTTGTGGCAGCCGCATGTGACCAGCAAATACGGCAGCGTTGGTCAGCGCCAGTCTTAAGCACACAAAACGTCGAAAACGCAAATAGAAGAATAGTTACAGCCTGCTCCGCTATATTATATGGTTGACCATTGTATTTCAACAAACATTTAAACACCACTGATGTATGGTCATTGAAAGCTGATGGATGGTTAGCGAGCAGCGCATTGAATGTTCTGATAGACTATAAATCAACTGGATTATTGGTGTTATTAACCTTTGAACGCACTGAATCAGGTGGCTATGTTATGTTGGCGTTTCAGCTCTTCGAGTCATAACCATTGCAAAGAGTCTATAATACGGCTACGTTACTAATATAATACTGCGAAATATATATAGTATATACACCTAGAAAAACTATCCTTAAATCAAAGGGAAAATGAAACAGATAGCAATTTTGAAAAAAAGGCAACCTAATGGGATTAAGTTACCGAGGAATAAAAAAGATGATAGTGCGAGAATATATTCAACAAGTTACTAATAGCTATATTAGTACGTACTAGGATACATCTGAAAAAAAAAGGTTTTATCATTGATATGGTAGTGTTAATTGCTGATAAATCATTGATATGGTAGTGTTAATTGTGTTATCATATTCACAAAATTGCATAAAATCTGTATTTGAATATTTTGTAATCTATCAATCTTTCTGCCAATCCAAATCAATGAAAATTTCATAAAAACTACTAATTCAGCTAATAGCAATTTTAAATGCTGTATATTTGCATATGCAACTACCGACTTCAGCTGGTAATATTCAAAAATTTGATTGTCACTAAGTTCGAAACTGATATTCACTAATTTACGCTCCCTAGAAATGTCCGAATTGCATCGGGCCAATCAGAGACATACTTCCAGCAAGCACTAAAAATACAAAAATATCAAAAATAAAATGCCAAAAAAGTATTCTCAATGTTTTCATAGAGAACTTTCTTTGGTGAAAAAATTATACTTATTGAATAACCGTAGTAATAACGATAAATAAAAGCATTAAGTGAAGATGAATGAGCAAGAGAGAAAAAGAGGACAGGGACAGAGAGAGAAAGAGAGAGAGAGCATTTGCTTTTTGTTTATACCACATTGCGGAGACCATCATTGAGGAAGTGAAAACCGCAGTTTTTTTTTCTTGCATTGTGTAGATTAGTGAATTTTTGAATTTCTCCTCACATCCATTCATTCGTAGATTATCCACAAACAATATTCGAGCATATGGCCATTTGCTATGTCCGAAATTGTTCGATATATCGTGTTAAAAACGTGGATCTAACTTTAGATAATAGAATTGAAGTTTAGACAGTAGAACCTAAGTTTAAATAACAGAAACCAAATCTAGAATAATATTTTGAAGAGAGTCGAATTCAGAGATGCTACCCGCCGTCATAATATTTATTTAGCTCATACGAAAGTAAAGCAGAATCAAATTAATCAATGAGAAGGAAGTTAAATAATAGCAGTGATTATGGATATGAAATGATGCGATGGATAGTATGGGCTTGTGAACAATAAATCTTTGATGATTCGTTGTTTTGTTGATAATATTGCATGTGTATTGCATATTTCCTTTGCCCAACTAAAAAAAAATTCTGTTGAGAAGTTGAAATGCCTTCCGGAAAGATAATGCAGTAGGTAACCATCCAGTAATAAATAAAACATAAATAAATAATCCAGTAAAAAACATAAAATATCACAAAGGCAATTTGAAAAAGTGCTGAAACTTGCAAATGAGACAAATTTTTGTGTTAGTTGATCGGCTTGATCACAACAACGATTGTGTCGTCTATTGTTGCTTTCGCTTAATGAGATCATATTTGCGGTTAGAGTTGCTAGGGAATAAAGTGGCATTTAAGATGCCGTTGATTTTATGCTGTTATTTAGGTGATTTTCTTCGAGTAGAATCTACAGCTTATACTAGACGAATTAGCCATAGAAGCATAGAATTTTAAAATAATTCATATGAATCCCTACAGTTGTTGTACTCATATGATGAATAATTGACGATTGAAAGTTGGTGTTTAGTTGCTAGTATTTCAGTTCACTGGCTAAAGTATGTAGTTCAGGTTATTTAAACAATGGGCTCTTTATTCATTGCATTGAAGTTGTAGTATATCGCGTCTCTTTTTTATAAATCCACTATTGAGCGCATTTTATTGCTGTAAGGTAAATTTTTTGTTGAAATTTTAACAAACTGCTGAAAAAAGTGCCAATTAGAATAATACAGTGCTGTATCAAACTGTGTTTATTTTACGGAATTAAATACCCACTTCAAGCGAAAATGTTTTAATTTATGAATTAAAATATCAACTTCCTCCACTTTCCAGCAGCTATATATATATATATATATGGAAAACATATGAGTATGAAGTGATAAATATAAATGGGGAAATAAGTGAGAGTCCCCTGAATACGGTGGACCGTTGACAGTTGTTTGAAGTGACCCATGCTCCGAATCGAATAAATCATCGCGTAGAGTGAAACGCTAGAAGACGCTTGGGAAATGTGGAAACCAGAAAGCAAAAACAACGATGCACATACGAACGATAATGCAAAACCCATCTCTAAAGGAAGACATTTTAACACGTTTAATATGTTGTTATTAAAATGCCATCTTTCGCATAACATTAAAAATGCACTTAAGTTACCATTAAAATCTTCTAACGCAATATTTGACGCATTTCATTACTACGTATAGAAGAGCATTTTCCCGGTCTTGTGGAAAATACAGTCGCTCCATAGAAGTACCGTGTTCGTATAAAGAAATGTCAATTTTTTTCTTTCCTCTGGGAAGCATATTTGGAAAACGCTCTCTTTGATTTAAAAAAAAAAGAAAAAAGAAATAATAATAATAAACTCCAAAGAAATATGCTAACGCACACAGAAAGCTGGTATGATACGCGTTTCTTAAGGCTACGACCATCGAAATCGACTGCTTAAAGCAATGTTCAAAAAAAGAAGGAAAAAAATGCAGAATCAAGACAAAGCGGCTGGCACGATATATGCTCTCGCATGGATTGCAACGCCAAACCGACATGCAGGCACTTGGCACATTTGCAGATTCAGACATGAAATCGACATAATGCAGTTGTGCAAGGAAAATTTCATGGAAACACATAGTAATGAGAAGGTAAAAAATGAATAGACAATATCCCATAGGAGTTCTCCATTGTAATCGGTGAACCAAAATCCTTAACTGAAAATTGATTCTTGGACAGCTCACTCTGTCGCGGCCATGCATATGTTCTATTGCCGACATCATATATGTTCGCTTGTAGAAATTTAACAGGAATGGGTCTATCAGAACTAATACGGTGTATCAAAATGGATGTATTAACGGCATAATGCTTTTTTTTTCAAAATCTTGTGAATGCATAAAAATTCTATCACATAAGACTTATTCTCATGAACAGGAGTAGCAAACCTATGGAATGACAAACGAATGAGTGCATCATATAGAATCGTGAGAGTAGAACAAGACATACAACTGTTAGTTGTTATCTTTTGATGAAGCGACCGAGAACTATCAATTTTTGTTTATATGAGTGATTCGATTGTTTTATAATTCGACTTCCGATTTTTATTTATTTTCATAAATTCATTTGCACAGTATTTCACACTACGTTTTCTCATTTGCTCTCCTCTATTCATGTATGTATTTCCCGCTTCCCGTAGTATCTAAATCGGCCATTGTTTTTTGCAGCAATTCTGAAATTTGTTGAAATACTCTTATGAAGGATATTATTTCCAGCTTGTACTGTTTTCCTCTCTTGCTTTCATTCTGCAGCACTAAAGTATAGTGATTATTATTGGTTTTATATGTATCCGTATTTGCAATGCTCAGCAAACGATATATGTTGTTGCGAAGAGGTCCGTTGGGAAGGCGGTCGGTCGGTCGCGTTGTCCAGTGATCATTATTCGTGTGGGCGCTTGTTGTTTTTTTCGAGCAGCTCAGTTGGTCGACGTAGTTCAAGGCGGCTGGCGCGTATTTAGCTTGCCAAGCGGCCAGCCGATGTCCATCTGGGCACTCGCCGGCCTCCTATCGCTATCTTCCGTTTATACGCTCTAGCTATTCACTCTCACCGCCTTCTTTATCTTCCGCTCAGTCCTTTCGCTCTCCTGTTTTTCCCTCTCCTTCCCGATCATAACGACTGCTCTTCAAGCTTTTCCTCAAAGTAGCAAATATACAGCAGCAACTAAATAGCACCACAACGATCAGTCCCTTCCCATTAGCCTATGGCGAATAAAAAAACACCAGTATATAATTTTTCACAAAAAGGAAAAGCGCTCTACATTGTTATGTTTCACTACTATGTTGTTCTTTATGGTCAGCCGACAGATTGACTGTCTCTCTTCTTTTACTGATAAGCATTCTGTTTTATTTATTCATAAATTGGAAATAGCTAGGAGACTGGGCTATTCAAATTTTAACGGCTTTAGAATATGCCATCCAAATATTTCCTTTCAATATTTAGTTAGCAAGTTGGAATCCTCCGAAGTCACTTTTTTTTTTTCGATACTAATTTGCTCAAAAAATGGGTTATCTTTTAAAAGACTCCAGTGATTTTTTCACACTTCATTACTTCAATATCTACTTTGTTTTTTATATATTGGAGGTTTTTTCCTTTGATTAACCATCAAAACTTTGTTGCATCTATCTATCAGTTTAGCAATCATCATTCATTCGTCAGTCATAGTAGAATGGTGCGATCGTTCTTCCAATATGGTTGAGATCTTAATATTCAAAATATTTGCATATTCCGCTCTTACTGTTGGCTTCGATAAGTTAATCACAACTCGAATCATATTGTATCAATGAAAAATCCGTGACGATTTAGGACACCTGCTTGAAACGTGAGGAGAGGAAGTGGACGGTGTGTGCATGAGGGGGTGGTGGGTTTGAGGCGCATCGATTCCTCGCAGGCCGCTAGCCAAAGTCCGAGGGCGTGTGTGCGCGTGCTCCTTCGCAATCGTTCCAGACGCGGTTGGCTACTAACCTCCGGCCCAGTATCGCCAGTCACTCAGTGGCCACTACTTCGACTAGGCTCGCGCTCACACAACTCCCTGCTATTCTATACTCTAGTTAGAGCATATGTCGCTTTTTTTCCACTCAACTATAATTCTTAACGTTGAGGTCAATACTTGTCTGTCTCTTCATCATTTTGTGCCAGCTGTAATAGGAAGGAAAGGGAAAAAAAGAGAGGGAGAGAGAACAACTATCCAAACGTATGTAGTGAGCTATTTAACTGCAAAAACCCATCAAATCTGACTACAAATCCCAACAGAACCACAAACTTTTTGGCTACAATATATTATGAACTTCTTCTGTTATATATCTCTCCTTCAACCGTTTATCAGCCGCTTGCAGAGGACGCGTAAAATAAAGAGGAGAGGCTTATAATTTCTTTGAATTTTCGGTAGAAACGTATAATAAAATATCGATAGTTTTCTGGCTTTTCATCGAATGAATTAACCTCAGATTTGTTCGTAAGTTAACTTTAGATTTCTTCGTATTTTACTTATTAGAGTTTAATTATTTTCATCGAATGAATTAACTTATATTTTACTTATGCAAATTGAATCTATTATTGGATTCATAAAATATTTTACTTCTTAAGCGCTTTTTATTTATAGTTTATTTAGTAAAGATCGGTTATCGAAACATGTTTTAGGCACAATTAATTTGAATACGTTTTTATAGGAAAACGCACCGTAGCACTAGCATGATATTGTACTTAAGACAACTATCACTCTTTCTCACCGAATTATATTCACTAACATTGAAGGCATTTCTTGTCTATCCTTTCGTAACAATAATTTATGTATGTCTTTGCATGCCTATTGGTCTCTTCAACAATTTCACATGAAGAACAACTGAAGTTGGACTAGAGTGCTGGAATATGGTCGGAATGAGTTGCACTATAGGATACATCAATAGATCTATTTCAGTGATAAACAATTCTCCCGTGTTAACAATAAAATTGATTTATTGGTTAGGAAAAAGTTGATAGGGTATTTGAAAATGCCTCAAAGTTTGCATAAATTTTGCATCCGGATGCACAAATGTGCGTGTTTTGCGTAAGTTTGCATAAATTTTGCAATTTTGCATCCAAACAATGATTCTTTTACAGAGCGATTTATTAAAAGGGTCAGATCAGTGAAAACTGTGGATGGTTATTGTATCTCTGCAATTACAATTGTGGATGCATCCAGAAGTTGAAATTGTATACTGTGAGCGTCTGATAGAGGTTGTAAAATTTTTTGCAATCGTTTTAGACCTCCGATATTAGTGCTTTTAATTTATTGAAATAATAAATAAAAACAATATTTGTGACCGTAGTAAATTCTTGTAAATACCGCAGAATAAAGAAATAGACTAGTCAGAACAACTTTACATTCGTTACTAAAAACAAGGTTATGGATACTTCATTGTACAGTAAGGATGACTTCGTCATCGTCTTTTACCCACAAACAATATAGTTGGATAGCTAGACGCCTTTAATAGCGAGTTCGCGCAAAGACTATCCCCATTGTTCGTTCATATTTCCTCGTTAGGTTTAAGAGGTACTAGCTGTTAGAATTGTCATGATTTTCTTCCACATATTATCAACAGATAATGGGAGAGAGGAAAGGCAGATGCTCGACATATTTGTGAGTCGCGAATGATTTGCAGTGGCGACAGCCTGGATCATTGCGCTAATTACCATTAGCTTTGCAGGCTACTAACTCTTACATCCTTTTTCTACGTTAGTTTCTGCGTTTGGACCTTTCATTGCAATTACATGGTATGAAAGCTAGAATTGTGACTATCAATCTTCCTTCCACTGTACCTGAGCAAAATGCGCACTGCGTTTTGTTGTACATTTCAAAAAAAGAACTGAGAGCCAGCATGTGGAGTTCGAATTTACAGTACTAAACACATTTCTAATTTACAGTACTAAACACGGAGACTATGTTGATGAGACCTATTAGACTGCAGAGTACCTTCCCGGAAATATACCAAAAATTATCGATCAGTGAACAAAATTTATTTCATAGTATTTTGTGACTATTGAGAGGACCATATAAATGATTTTCATGATGCCTAATGCCGGAAGTTTGTCGCGTTTGCGTGTTAAATGCCTCCATTGATGAGAGTGTTTTGTCCTTTATAGTTGTGCATTTAGATGCTCATATGTACGAGGCAAGAACGATGTGTACATAATTATCGCTGTCACAAAGGACTTCAGCTGTATATATATATATATATATATATATATTATATATATATATATATATATATATATATATATCTCCACGAGTTTTTATGCGTCCTATTGTTTTGTATGATATGTGAGAAAATTTAATCCTATAGCATCTTGTAGTACCTATTACTCGGAACTGTTTTATCAGTATTCTACTGCGTAATGGCAGTAGTTTAAACAATGTTGCGAGAAATCTTCGCTACATCTTTCGTGTGTAAAAAGTAGATTTTATCATTTAATGTTTCATGATGATTTTTTGCATATTTACATTTTCATATTTACATTAATTTTTGCAGTCACATCGATAAGTGCTTATACGTCTGCTGAAGCAACTTTTATTATCATGAAGTAGGCTGAATTTCATTTTTATTGCTTTGAAAATGGATCAGCTTATAAATGCAACGTCAAAAAAGGATTTTCACCTTCCTTTCCATCGACCTAGACGTTGTCTAAGCCCCTTGCGTTTCGAAATTTGTTTTTTCTTCAAAGTTTTTGTAACAATTAAAGCCCATTGAAGCTTCCTCGATTATTTCACCATTATGAGTGACCAGCGACGACTTTGTGGATTCACTTAATTTCCGGAACAAGTTAGAGGAAAAGCTTTGTTGCTCACTTTGATATAGCTTAACGAACACATTGAATATGCTATAATGAATCCCTTTACGAGTGCATCTATGATCCCTCTTATTTATGCTTTATACACTATTGTTCACTTTATTTGAGTAATGAAGATTTAAATTCTCTCCAATCACAATCAAAATTTGACATCCATCAAAAACTCATATCTCCGCAAATTATTCTTCATCAATTTTTCCACTTTCATGTGCATGGCCCATAACCCACTAAGCCGCCTAGCTGGGCTCAATTTTGGCCAGTTTTCCTCCATAATACATGTCATCATTGCTATCGAGTAGCCAATCAGAAGGCTATTCTCGCCGCAGTTTTGTTTGACGCCGACTTGGCTGCTCAATTCCTTTGGGATCGCAAAAATATGTGAACTTCTACTTTGATTACTTCTTATCAGCGAATGCAAATCTTAGCCAATTCGTGCACCCTATTCCACTATTCGAGACATCCGATAAGGCACTCTTTAATTCACAAGAATTGAAAACTACTTTTGCATGCAACGCCTTCGCAAAGCAGCTCGAGTTTTGAGGCTTCCTAGTGCACACTGTAGCGTCTGGCTGGGGTGTTCCTCTCATCAGACTTTTCCGTTTAAGAGAGGGGTAAAACGGGTGGCGACCGAGGTAAAACGGGTGGCGACCGAAGCACCATGACCTCTGCAGTGGTGCGATTCATCTGTTCGATCGGTGCAAGGGCGACTAGATAATAGCTCCTGCTTGTCTGGATGATGGCTCGATCGTCGTATCACGCGGTCCTTCGGCAGGAAGGGAAAGGCGCAATTGCAAGAAATTATTTCACCTTACATTTCCTCTCTCTGGCCGCTAAAAAGATCCTTTTTATAACAAGAAAGAAATTGTTTCTGTATAAGTGGAGGCTATACATATCACATTATACTTGATATTACTCCCCTGTTCGTACAAATATTGCAGTAAAAGTTTTCGTTTTTTTAGTTGCCACTGATTGATTGCTTCAATGTTGCTAAAGTGTTACATAGTGTGCGGTAGAAGATGCTTACTTTATTTGTTGTCCTTTTATTCTTATCTTTTCACTTCGCACACTATCGTTTTATGGCGAGTGGACGGGCATTTACCTGCTGATCGAATGTCTCTAAAGTTAATACATAATGATTAAATAGTTACTAAACGCCATAATGTCACTAAATGTTCTTGTCTTGTTCGAGAATTCATGAATAAAATTCGGCATTCATAGCACACACTATAGACATCAAATAAAACTGAATGTGCTATGATAATGTTGTTAATGTCTGCTATCGGATTCTCATTATAAATTCTCTAACGTTAATCCTTCATCGAAGTAAACATCTTCAGGAGGGGAAGCATGTTTTCGTTCGCAGCCACTCAATCGTATAGTGGGCAATAGCAGAATGCCGCTAGCATGCTTTCCGCTTCTACTAGCCACCGTCGCCGTTGAGCATCGTGTTGTGCGCATATGTATGCATGTGTGTGCGTGTGTATGTGTGTATGTGTACATGTGTATATGTATGTATGTATGTATGTGTGTATGTATGTATGTTGCATTTGTGTTTGTGTACGTATGTGCAAATGTACATTTGTGTATGTATATGTGTGTGATATGTATGCGTGCACGTCTGTATGTCCGTACGTGTGTATATGTACATGTGCGTATGAGTGTATGTGTGTGTATGTGTGTATGTGTATATGAGCGTACGTATGTATATACCTCTCACCATTCTCATCTACTATCTCTAATTGTGTCGTGTATTTATTCCTGTCTCGATCAGCTCTCTTTTACGATCCATTAAAATTTTCGGAAAACCAAACTAGAAACGTAAAATTGTTCATTTGTTGAATACTTAATTACTCGGAAAAATGCTTTTGATTACGTTCAAGTATTTAGGTATTTTGTTCAAAGAGTTAGACTATTTGATGAAAATACCCATTGAAATGATCGTTAGAAATTCATCAAGCATTTTTGAGCTTATAAACAGTTTTCCCTCGATATGCTTTTTCTTAGGTTCATGAGATGCTCTATAAATATTCAGTGAAGGTGAATCGTTTGGAATTCTTATATTTTATGTTGCTAGTGTTGTTCCAGGTAATGAGCTACTGTTCCATGTAATAAGCCAGCAGTTATCTCAATATTTTTAATAACTTTTACAATCAGCTCATCAGTCGAGCACGAATTGTCGAATTGAGCAAAACGAAACCGCTCTTATTAACCCATAGAAAATTATGCCTAATTAGCTGAAGTCTCCGGATCTGGTCTATTAAATTGACTTACTTACCTACTGCTTTTTTTGTTCAGTGTGATTGGAAAAAGTACGCAGTGCAATTGCTCCATAATCTGGTAACGGACTTTAGTGTGTCCTTTTTAACGTTTCTATACCACAACCATTGTCTATGTATGTATGTGGGTCTGTCAGTCCTCTGTCTTTCTCTTAGTCTCTAGTCGGAAATATTTCAACTTTCAGTTATGAAATTTGTGAATATAGTCTGCGCTTTTAGATGATTTTTATGCTTAACCATTCGACCATCTACTAATAAAATTACAAATAATTATATATGCAAAAAAATTTCGCGGATTCTATACCGTCTGCATTGCCAGAAAGTTGGACAGTGTACGGTTTCTTAAGCACTCTAAAATGCTTTCGAACTCATTTCTAAATGAATTAATTAATTTGACAACTGAAATGACGAATCATCATTGTGTGCTCTACATAGCTGCAAAGGAATGCTATAATTTGCATCTCTTGGGTTGAGGTTTTTAGATAGGCAATATATGCAAACACATATGCATAGCCCGGCACTATTACAATTCATATCGCAATTTAAGCTTTTGCGATTGGAAAAAAATTATCACATACTCTTGCATAGAGGATTGTTACGGGCGGAAGACAATCAATGCATGTATTCCATGTTTTTTTAGTTGTTGATAATTTGTGGTAGTGTTTGATGTGATAGCGCAACAGTATAAAAAGTACATGATGTTTCACTTATCGATTTCTTTAGTGATTGATGCTATTTTGTATCTTATCGCAAATTCTCTACAAATAGCCATATGAAATTCATATATATTAACGAAGTAAAATAAAATCTCAACTTGCGGACAACATTTTATTATATAAACTTGGCTGGAAACATGCAAATTAGTGACTGTTTTGACTTTTTTGCATAATTAAGATTAGCTAGTCCGCTCATACAAACCCTGCTCAACGTTTTAAGATCAACGCTTCAACAATTGCCGCTTATCCGTCATAAGGCTACACGAGCTTAGACTGAAGATTGAACTTGACTTTTAATTTCTATGTATTAAAAACTTTTGAGAAGCAAAATAAACCACAATTTGCGGACAAAATTTTATTCCACCTTGAACTTTAGATGTGCATCCAGGTGCATCTTTAAATTAGTCGTTGGCTATTTTCGTTTTTAGGAGCGAAAACGCGAAACGATGGTATTTCATAAAGCGTTCTCTTTTTATTGCGAGCACACGTTCGAGGTCATTTCAATCCAATGGACGCATTTCACGCAAAGTGAATGTTTTGGAACGAAAATTGAGAATTGTGCGTCTCATCATTGAAATGGCCTTGAACGTGCTCTCGATCACGGCCACCACTCGCTTCGTATGGTCATCCCGAAATAGGTGTCGGATTCCTCACTGTCAATGACCGACTTTGAAATGCTCTTCCACGATTGACGCATCATTTCAATTATTGTCTCACAATGTTGCCTATCCACTTGAAAAATACTTCCTATTTTGGATAACCTTTTAATATTGACCACTTATATATCTCTAAATTATTATCTGTTACAGTATCTACTGTTGTAATTTGAAAAAATATTACAGTCGAGCTGTTACAGTATGCAATATATTGCCTCAAGCATTGCTTTATTAGCGCATTCATTTGTATCGCCGTACCAAATCAAACTTTATGCAGCATTATACAATGTGTTAAGTATGAGTAATATTTGAATTTTAAAACGAAAGACCTGCTTTTCCAATTAAGTTCTCAATACGTGAGTTCCAATAACTAAGAACCGTTGATCTAATTTCGCTTCTTTTCCTCATTTCCTCACTTTTCGTTAATAATAGATTAACAAATATGAGTGTCGATTGCGGCGATTTCTTCAGAAATGAATCTGTCAGTTTATTCATACGTTTTTTTTGTCCATAATACTTTTAAGAAACCGGCACCACCGTTACCATAAGCGAATTTCACAAAGTGAATTGAACGGAATCACCATATTCGTTGAAGTTCATTTCCGGTTTCTGTTTTTAATTTACCCAAAAAGTTTTTTATTGCTTTAGCGTAATTTAGAGAAATTTGTTACCGGTTTACGATGCATGTTGATTCATTTGTGTTCTATTTCTACACATTAGATTGAAAATATGTTTCTTTAGAGGTAAGCCAAGATTGACGGACAGAAGTTGTACTATACTGTGTCAAATTTATGAAAGAATCGAGCAGTACGATTTCACACCTTTTTTTCTGGTATATATGATGTCAAAAATTGTTTTAAAGATTTTAGAGATGTTCCGCATATTCCTTCGTTTCCTTTTCCCCTCCTCCCCCCTTCACCCACTTTCTCAACGAATACTATTCCAAGCGTAGTGTGCGCGTGTGAATCTTGTCGAGGCACTTCGGTATGCAGACGCTTTCTGACGATTAAACAACCACTCAGTGGAAATTCGCGCAGCCATTGAACTTGACAATCCACTGTGATTTGCATAAAAAGCCTTACATATCTACTGACCAAATAACATGAATGTATGGCATAAGCACTCGTATCTTCCACATCCAGAGAAAAAAAACCGATAATGAAATATGCTCAGAATTTATCTACTGCAGAAGAAACTCGTATCAGCAGTTTTCTCCTGTGACTTGGATAGATGGAGAGAGTGGAGGATGAGTTTACCTGTTTTTGGTGAAGCAGTAGAAGCAGGGAAGATCACAGCTAATGCATAGGTTACTCAGTATGTTAAAGGGGATGAAATGAAAAATTCGATGGGGTAACCTAGACATTGACGAAGGAGGGTGCAACCGCTGCAATATTAAGGAAGAAATAGTTTTTTGGTGCATTTTTAAAGCACACGTCACCGAAACCGAAAATGATGAACGATAGGAAGAAAATGAAGAGGATCATATTATGAGCAAGTTGCTTGCCTACTTCACCCCACCCCTTCTCCTTCCCCTCCTATCTTCCCCCCCCCCTCCCCCCACTTCCAGACGCAGTCGTTAAATCATGTCGTTATTAAGAATTCTTGCACTGCATAGTTGCATTTATGCGAGAAAGGTGATTTATTAAGCAATGTCCATATTTTCTATTTTTTTCACCGACAACATGGAATAATTCTCCCGTCCAGGTTCCTATTGGTTTTGACTTTCTGGCTGAGGAGTTCAATAATGCATTAAACTCTGTTAGCCATTCTCGACTGAATGAGAAAAATTCGTTTATTTTATTGGTTAGCTTCAATATGTTTGAGATTTGTTTCGTTTGTAAACAATCTCAAATAGAGTTGCATTAATATCTAATATAGGACTGACTTTATGATTAAATTTATTCACTCTTACATTTACAGTTTTTATTCTCTGTGATCTAATCATTGACTTTTTCACTCAATTATTGTATTTTAATGATGGCAAAGAAAATGTTCAAGCAGCATTAAATCGCCATCTTCATCTTACCTGTAACACGTTTTATAGATATACTTGCGAATTGAATATATTAAATTGATAATCTGAAACACTTAAAACTTTTCTTGGAATAGAAGTATGCGATAGATTAAGCTAACATTCGAGATTACCTATAGGTAATGAACGAAATTAGAAATAGCTAAGCGTTGAGGATGATACTTGGCAAGAATTTCATGCTACATGCTTGAGATCTTTTCAGTAGTATTCGTCTTATTATAGTTGCACACAACATTAAGCGAGCAGTTCAATCTCTTTGAGTTTTCAATTCACTATTCCAGTTCAAAAATATTTTATTTTTGAGTAAATATCACAACGATTAAGGAACAAATTTGGCTTTACCATTCACATTTTCAACATTTATCTTATATAGGGTTAGTGTTGTTGACAAAACGGATGTAATGAGACCCGCCCAAATGATATCCTAAATTTATTTCTTTGCTAAGCTATTCAAGCCGTGCAGCGTCATCAAACAAAAATGTTGTGGTATTAAAGAACATCGTAGATGCACACCAATAGTCTCTTAAAGTCTATTTATTCATTTATTTATTTCAATGAACACAGCATTCATTACGAACACATGTCTCTTCATATCGCTTCCATCTGCTCTGTTCCAATGCCTCTCTGGTCCACTTGGCTGCTGTGGTCTTTAGGTCAGCCTGTCCTTGCTGCAGGTTGGTCGCCTGAAGGTTAGGGCTTGTGCTCGTCTCATGCCCGTCGGATGCTGACGAGCTGATTCACCGTGGTTCGTCCTATGACTGTCGGGACTTGTTCCGTCGCCATTGTCCCGATGAGGGTGTTAGGCGGGTATGGCAACGCAGAGCGGAGAACGGCAACCCTGGTAGGAGAGTCAACACCAACCGCTAAATAGACGAAAGCGAAAACGATGAATATCTTTTAAAAAAACTTATAATCATGGGATACAATTTGAGTCGGCCTCAGAGTTGGATATTCGTGGGACACTGCTCTGAGTCTGGATCCTCAATGAGGACTTCATATATCAATAAATAGTGTTTGTTAATTCACTTACTTCCTCAATAGAATAAAGAAAGTAAAAACATAGGTGCTATCGGTTGAATCCACTATATGAAACTTGTGATGCGTCTCTCGTGTTGTCCGTAAGGAGTATTCTTGGTGAAAATTGACGAAGAAATTTTTATCTCGGGGAAAAATTACATTGCACGAATAATACTTAGCGCCTTTCACCTACTGGATTTACAGTTATATCCATTGCAGTTATAACCTACTTGTCACACCAATTTTGACGGTTTACAACCTACCACCTAATAGAATGGACCGTACAATCAGCAGCAAATCATCACAATTTATCATTTGCAATTCACGCAGTTTTTCCAATGTCGCTATTGTTGGGCAGTGAAAAGTTATTGATGATCTCTGAGATGGAACGCTCGTCGATGAGTGAAATCTGGAGTAGTGGTTTCCGACAATCCGTTTAAGTTGCTGACATTTGATAAATCCACAGCATTTTGATTTCTATGGATCGTTTATCATCGAACACAGATCCTTTATTGCCGATCATTGAAATACCTATATTGTATTGAGCACTTTTTTTGAGTAACGAATATGATATTCATCCCACTATTCATCGTGAAGCGGATTCGAACACAAAGTGATTATAATGAAGGTCGATGATGAGGCATGAACGTATTAAAACCTCGTTGATCTCTACAGTGGTGCAATTGTGAAGCGAAGGAATTTTCTTTCTTATCAACAACTATACTGTATGAAAAATATTATACTCTGCTTTCGCATGTGGTCTCAGTTCCACTGTGTTGCTCTTTAAAGATATTCCATCTAGTGGGCTTTTTTTAAATGAATGAAGTTGATGCACTCAAATAAGTATGTCACTTCGCCATTTAATTAGAATAAATTCATGGTTTATATTCTTGTCTTTCAAAGTGAAAACCCATCAAGGNGAAAGGGGATAGGGTGGAGGGGTGAAGGGGGGGAGGGGGGAAGGGGGAGAGGTGAGGAATAGGAATATGCAATGAAACCGTACGCAAGCGCACCTGCTAGAGGCGTTTGCTGATGGTATTCGTAGTTATTAGATGATGTAGTTGTGTATGCTCAGGTCAGTATGGTTTTTAGAGTCGTGCTGAGAAGAACTTTGAAGTACAGGCTTTGCGTACTGATAATTTCTTATAGCCCAAGCTATGGAATATTACAGCGTTCGGCTGAGAGAATTCATTTGGATAAGTATATTCCATTCGATGATTAACCTAGCTTCCAACAACTTTTTTCGTTTTTTCACTTCGGGAAAATAAAAGATTACTCCCTCACCTCCCTCCCTTCCCACACTTCCCTAATGACCGACAAGGAGTATAAGACACCAAGAGTTGTCATTTTAAAAGCTTCTTTTTTTTAAAATAAAGCTGTTTTTAAAGCAATCATTCGAAAAGACGGTTGCAGAAAATCCCCACTGACATTTTTTCCCCAATTTTCGTTTGTTTATTAGTTCGGTATTGCGTTTATTTGCGATTGCAAATGCGTTGATGTCGTTATGGGGAAATGTTGTCGGTTGGCTAATCTGTGTGTCTGCATCGGCAATTGGGGTGCTGTTTATGGTGGTGGCAAGACCGGTCTGTCCACCATGCAACCAACGATCACGTAATGGACCTTCACGTGATGTATCATTCAGCCGCTCGTTGTGTGTATGTGTGCCCATAGTAACCGGCTAATAATTTACAACTACGCTTTCACTGGTTCCTGTCTATCTAATTCGCACATCCTTCTACCAAGCCGATATCGCTAAGCGTTTTAATAGATGCACAGTTTTGCAAACTTTTTAACGCTTAAAATCATAGATTTGATGGACCCATTGAAGTTAGGCGTTAAGTTGAAAATGTCAGAAGAACAAATCAAACCATCAGATTACCCAAAAAGTAGCTTCAGAATAACCTCAAGTTGAAATCTATATCATCTGCATATTCGCACAACTGATTGTTTATAAGAAAGCAACTTTATAAAAAGTGCCATCTTCAAAAGTTTTATTTAGCGCCAATGAATGGGTAACTTTTCTTGTTCTATCTATATCATTTTACACCTTCAAATATGTGTTTGTAATGTCTCTCGTACCTCTTGGCTTCGAATAATTCCTGATCTGAACTACAGTAGGTGAATAATTTCTGAAATTAAAGTTTTTACAGTGGTATACAATTTTTCTTCCTAATCCCCATTTCCTTCAGTTCATCTCCGCAATGCATTCCAAGTTGTTATAACACGAAATATAAAAATGTTCATGGTCATCCAATGCCCTAAGGCAAATATCTTGCCTTTGCTCATGCAGGTTGCATCTTTGCACTGATGGCGTCACATCAAAGTATTGCTTAGAATAGTCTAATGCAGATTCATAAGCAGTAATGGGGAGTTGGCATGTTGTCAAAACAAATTTTCCAGCTATGATTTGAAGCAATGTTACTCTCAGCTATAACATCAGTATTCTCTCATAACGAAACGTTGGTATCGAATAGAATTTGATAGTCTTTTGAATGGGAAAATAATCGACGAGATGAAGTCTACGAAATTGGTCACTGCAAACGAATGCGCTTTCAGATGGAGCGACCTTCACAACGATTACAACTCTCAAATGGGGCGCATCAGAAAAAATAGTCGAAAAGAATAGGTGCTTGTTGTTGTCATTTACAAGCACTCTCATTCCTCTCGATCCCTCCTCTCCCTCTCATTCTCTCTGTCATTCCCTCTTTTATTGATGCTTGTGCATGCGTTAGCTGTATTTCAATTACTTCATTTTCCGGAGATTCCAGACTTTATTTCATTCTTTTATTAGATTATTTTCATCGTTAACTTCCTTCTTAGCGACAGTGGCGATCGTTGTGGTGAGGATGCTGGTGCTGACTTATGGTGTACACATTTGGCCGTTATCACGTCTTGGCCATTCATTTGGCCACTACCACGTCAACGCTTCCATCTTATCGGCCAAATTCGAAAAGTTTTGCATTTTAGACATTTGATGCTTATCAACACGAGTGTTTGAGAGGATAAATTTCGAGCCTTGCATACTCCACTAGCTGAGACTCTTTTCCTCTCTTTCCCTCTCTCTTTCCATCTCTGTCCCTCATAAATCCCTCATTAAAAGGTCTCCTTTTCACTAAGAAGTATAGAATAAGAATTTGCATATTTGTGCTGAAAAAAAGGCAAAATTACAAAGTTAATTAAACTAGATAGAAAAACTAATCAGCGATGATAGTTGTGTATATCACTGCTGTTGTCTTCGTGACAAATTACTGTATATCGCAGCAGTATACTGTATTCTGCGATAGAAGTATAGAATAAGAATTTGCATATTTGTGCTGAAAAAAAGGCAAAATTACAAAGTTAATTAAACTAGATAGAAAAACTAATCAGCGATGATAGTTGTGTATATCACTGCTGTTGTCTTCGTGACAAATTACTGTATATCGCAGCAGTATACTGTATTCTGCGATTTCTTTTGTAATTTCAGCAATCTGTTGATCGAGGCATCTTTTTTCATTATAGTATAAGTGATTGCTCATGAAAAGACGTTCAGTAAATTTATTCCTATTGTGTGAAACTTCCCTATAGCTTTGATGTGAAACAGTGCGTTGTGTTCTTGGTTGGCTGTCACTATTAGCGGTTGGTTCACTTTTACGTATCGCATTGTTGTCTACCTTTTCATCCACCTATAAATATTGTCCCTTTCTGGTCACTCCTTCTTTGACATCATCTCTCAACGCAAGTCCCCCATCGAGGGGGAGAGTATCATCAAATCGGCAACGACGTCCTGGTGAGTCTCCAAATTGGGAACTTGTTTTCATGTGTTGCACGCATACATCGGCAACACCGCACACTTCCCGCTAGCCAACACTACAATGCCACATGCTACTTGTCTGTGGTTTATTGTAATTGCATCACAATTTTGTGCAACTCAGCCAAAAAATCAACACCACATAAATACTCCCAATGAAAGTAACCAGTAAAAGAAGTGACGTTGGATATTGCTTATTTTGCTTACTGCTATTGCTTTCTTTAGAAAGACGTTAAAAATTTGATAGTTAACGGTAGAAAGCTGGGTTATGAAAATCATTGATAAGCGTGCTATATCGACTTCAAAGAAAGAAAATCTTCTTATAGCCAGATGACTGCCACTAAAACTCTAGAAACAGTTATACGATCGATAATATTTGAGTTGAAGTAATCTCCTTTAAGATTTGAAAACTCCTTTCATCGTTTTACCAGAGATATCAATTCATGATGCTGCTTTCAAAAGACATGGCGCGAAAAGGTATCTGAAACGAGAATGGAATGTTTACTTCTAAAAACACCACAATAAAACGCTCTGAGGCTCTAAAAATTGTGGCATTCCGATATTACGAAATGATCGAAAACATATGTGAATAGAATCAAGAAACTATTACGGTTGTATCGATACGAAGTGTTCGAGTTCAAGCTTAAATTTCGTCACAATGAACAAAATTAACGTATTTCACATATAATGGAAATTACTGATTATCGTGCATAATTTGATTAATTTAGGCTATTTTATTAAGGGAACCATAGGCGAATGTTTAATATGAACGAGATAGGTGAGTGCAGTAATTTAGGCGATTGCATTATGAGCAAAGTTCATGTCTTTAAAAAATAAAACCCTAGAAATTCAGGATGCAATACGAGTGTGGAATTTGTGTCGAACGCATCAACACAATCATCGAAAAATGTTGAGAAAGTGGTCCGAAATGTGAATACTAAAAAATACTTTCCCTTCAAAAAAATCCCTTTTGTAGAATATTAACTACCTGTGACGGTCATTGTATTGTGCTCATAGCGATACGGAATGAAAGATAGAATTGAAAGTTATGTAACAACAACGTTTAGCGCGTCCAACTTTCGGAGCAATCCCACACGTTGCGCAATTGTTTGTGTTTTTTTTTTTTCGATTCAATCGGCATCCACTTTTTCCATATATTCATGTCTACTTGCTGCTGACACTTCTCATCACATATGGATCAATCGCCTTTTACCTCTTATTTTCCGAAAATTTCATCGTCTCTGTGTGATTTTCTTCGAAGTTTTTGAAACTTTTTTTTTTTGCGCTCATCTTTCGCCTGAGTGCAGCCAACTTCCTCGCGGTTTCCTGCTTTGGGCTGCGTTTCCCCCTTATTGGAGATGACAATGTATAGGATTTGCCTATAGTATCTCTAACTTGATTTTGCATACAACGATTTCACAGAATCTACTGAAGCTGTGAGAGGGTGGAACTGTACTCGTATTTGTATGCTGGAGTTGTATATTTTTGTCGAAAAATCAGTAAGATATTTCATACAAGATGAGACTGAAGTCTAATATCGACTTCAAAAATTTGGAATCTGGAGTATCATTTTTCCGGTCACCTTTCACTCGAAACCGATTTAATTTGCACACAAGTTTGTTGCCATTCACCCTAAAATCGCCATATTACAACGAATTTAAACGAACTTTTAATTTATTTCTCATTAGACATTGGCAAATAGCAAATATAATGTCTTTCACTATCGTTTGAAATCTCCCAATCAAAGATCCCGTATGAAAATCTTTTCCACAATTATTCCATAACATAATCACTAAAAATGTTTTGATAATCTATTAAAGAAATGCGTAAAGTATGATGACAGTAACGCTCCTTTGCATTATCTGGATTTAGTTGAGTATTATATTATAAAAATAATTTTATAATTCTATTTGAACGATAGTAAAAACACACCGGCTTCATCGTTAAATCAGCTACAATTTTTATTTGAGGGAAAAAAACTCTTTTACACAAAGTTTTTTCTTTCACTAAGGTGTTTCTGGGAATCCCGGTGGTAATGAGTTGTGCTTGAGCTCTAGAGTGGCTCCTTCGCCTATCATCCACTGTTATCAGTTTTCTCTATTTAAGCCTCGATTCGAATTTTAAAGAATTTGTCTGCCGCCACTTACATGAAGAGTCTCTGCTAATGGAGGGAAAAAAACCTTCAAGAGGACATTATAAATTCATTCAAAACTGATTATAGTCAACTTTAAACCAGTATTTTTCATTGATTTCATGAAGCAAAATCATTGCTTTTTAGTGGTACTCCATTACTTTTAGCGGTACAGAGCAAAATATCACAAAAGAAGTTTCTAGATCTTTACTTTTTTCGCCTTATTTGCCTCCCTCTTCCTCCTCTATTTTTCATCGCTCGATTGCTACACTTGAATTGTCCTACGAACTGCAAAAGTCCATTGGAATCGGTAATCAACCTCCCTATTGTGTGCCCAATTGTGTTGGTTTATAAGCGTGGAGAAAACCCTACTCACTGTTCTTCCTGTTTTTTATTTGCAAACAATTTTCATTCATCTTTACTTCTATGACGTACTTGCATGTTTCAATCTTCTCTTTGCATACTCTGAGTCTTAAATGTGCAATTTTTCCATGGATCTTGTTTTTAAAAGTGGTCACAAGCCGGTTTCATGCAAACTCACAATTCTCTCTCCATGCTTGTCTCCAGCTCTTCTAATCTTTTGCCATCCAGAGATGTATGGTATTTTTCCAACACTCGTTTGTCTATTTCATTGAGAGTTCATTCCCTCTCCTTCTAGCTCTCTTCCCTCTTCTCTCTCTGCATATCTGCCCAGGTTGGTTTTAGTTGTATAGAGGTGAGCGACGATAATATGCAAGCATACGTAGAATGTAAACTGTGATCTTTGAATACATCAGCAGTCAACAAGTAGGCGTTCACATTCACAAATGCGAACAGCCATCATGGGCAGCCTTTGTGTCTCTAGCTGCACTTCTTTTCCGCTCTCGACTTCTATGTTATTTGCTATGAATGAGGCGGGATTGATACAAAAAAGAGAAGAAAATATCAATGAATCACGCTTATTACAATCTCCTTCTGCTAACATCCACATCCAGCATTTATGCAAATTTCTAGCGCAGCAAACATTTCGCTTCCTACGGCATCGAAAAGAAAACATTAAGGTAGTATGTATAGCTTACTCTAGTTATTTCAAAATATTGAAGCACTCGGATGTTTCCTTTATTCTGAAACCCGTTATGTGTGATAGCCGGGCGTACGGAAATTGTTTTGAATATTTTTTGCTCACTTTTGGAAGAAAAAAAAGAAAACTCTGATGACGTTACGCTTATACAGTATACATATGTATATGTCTACCTGCGCGTCCTTTTGGTAGTTTCAAAATGAGAACAGCATAATTTAGGGTTACTGAACTTGGTGCGCACAATGTACATCAGAGGTTGATCTTATGTACCCCTTGGTTCGCAGTGATTAAGAAGTTTCGAAAGAACTTTTTGACATTCATGAAAACGAGCCTTTTATAGATTTTTGTAGACGATCAGATGAGTTGAAATAAGAAGCCATAATTCCATCTACTTTATTCTTCTCGACTTTTTTTTCGCAGTAGTACTGCGTCTTTGCTTCCTCAAAAAGTAAGCTCCAGTTAACCTACACAATAAACTTAAAGGGAGCTTACTATTCTGTGCAAAGTATGCATAGTTTTATGCATATCGCATACGGTCAGCCGTTTGTCATTTGGCTGAGCGGTATAGTTGTCTTCAAAAAAGAAAGAATTCCAGCTGGCTGCTCGCAGATGATCGACTTCAACGACTAGACAATACTATGTTGGCAACTACATGAATGGCAGATAGATTTTACATTGGTTAAATTGTTTAAATCTGCAAATTATTGATGGGTGATTGATAGCCGAAAGATACATACCTACAGACAGACACCGACCTCATGTAAAACATTCATTAAGTATGTGGATTAGCTGTTTTAAAAGAAACATTAAATCTACCAATGCTTTGTTTGTTAGTGGTATTATGGGTTGCATTATCCTTGATTGATTACGATGTCGAAGGTATTCACGTACAAACATTTGTTCACTTCTTATATCGTTGTTCCCATTCATACTACGATAGTATACGCTTAACGTTGCGTCATTATCGTTTCTGTTATTGCCGTTGAAGAAAGTTGAACATTTTTATGATCTAATACTTGAAAATTTTCGTCTTTTGATCTACTTATTCGCTTATTTAGATGTTCTCTCAACTTGTATGCGATACTTTGCATGATCGATTTTCCTTTTTTAAATTACTTTATTTTATTTTTATTACTCAATCGAATTTATATATTTATTAAGGAAATCATCCAAGATGACCTATCTAATCGTTTTATCGACAAGCAACTTTGCATATTTAATCTACTTGCTCGTTCATCGTATTCGACTATTTTCTATTTTCCACTTGTTTATTAAATGGAATACACACTGATTAAACTCTTAAAACGCAATAAATACGTTTGATAGAGTTTGAATTCGGTCGATAAAGTAATGTATAATAAACAATTATTATATATAATAATTATTTCTTTGTTAATATATAGTAAACAATTATGTATAATCATTTATTTATTTAGACTTTTATTTATATTTTTAAATGAAATGTAATCGTTTAATTTTAAGTTAGCCCACTTCAATATTAATATCTTGTAAGAAAATTGACGTATTTGCATAAGACTTTATCAAATGATTACATATGAAACTGCTATTGCATAATGTTTAGGGAACAATTGCAAGAAATAAATAGAAAATAAAAATGTTTAAAACAATAGCTTGCAATAATGCCAAAATGCTTACAATAAAAAGCAACAAAATATCTCTTTGTTGATTAAAATAAGTGCTAAATTTGCTTCCTATACGCCATCATATCTCATGAATAACCCTCCACCATATTATTGCATCTCTATCGTAGCAGCAAGTGATGCTTGTTGCTCTCAGTCGTCTATCTATTAGACAATATAGATGGTTTTCTCGTTTCGATAGCCATTCAAGCAAGCAGCCTATCGATTGTGAATGTGCTCTCTCTATTGTTTTATAAAGGTGTGTTGAGTTGTGCGTTTCGTCTCGCAACACCTATTTGTGTCGCGCAATTTGCTTATTGCACTTTTTTATTTCTTCCGATTCAACTCAATGCCTAATGGTCTCCCACATCAACCAGCTCAATATTCTATATGGGATCCGTGAAATTATTATCGCCTAAGGTGCTTTCAAGTGCCAATAAGACCAATACATATGCTCATTTATATGCAACAAAAGTGATAATTAGGTATTTAATCAGTAAGGAACCTCACAAAGGGATTCACATTAACTGACAATCATAAAATACTAAATTGTAGTCCAAAAGAGTTTCAGACCGGCTGTTATGCCTACATAGCTGACTGATCAGCCGTTTTCTGACCCACAATCTGAAGGATTGCCCTCTATGCCAATGCATTGATCGTTTGATTCAAAATCGTATCAAAGTTTTGAGTTTTTTTAAGGCTCTTTTACTTTAAAGATATGTAATTCATGAATAAAGCTTAAGTAACTTGAGATAGATGCATAGTTTTTTTTTGAATGAACTTCCAACTGAGTGAGAAACGATTTTCAGTGTATATGAGAATGCTGAACCTCTTTAAATCGCTCGTTGCCTATGCCATATTTGTGTGTCACAGTCGAATGCTTCCTTACTTAGAACATATTCTTCTGCATTGTTCATCAAAGCATGACCTGCTTAAGATGGTATAGTGTTTATTACTGCGATGATGGTAGACCCCAGGTAAAAGTTTTGTCAATTATGGTCAAAAATTTTCACTGACCACAACTTGAATTGTGTCAAATCACCCTACTGACCCAAGTTCTCCACCGGTGTTGGTTGCATTTATTTGTGTCAATTATTGTTAATCTTCCAACATTCGCCTTCATAGATATACATAAAAGAAATCGTGTCGTTCTCGCATATTATCGCTATAAGTAACGAAATAAGCTACAACTTTGCACGCATTCATAAGCTTTCTTAGTCGATATTTTCCTCTGTAGATGTAGCTTTCTCTCTATAGGATATAACAACGTTATCGTCCTCACTGACCGAGGAGCAAAAATCATTTTGTGCATTGCTTCTTTCAGTGTAAAGCTGCATATTCATCATGTGCAATCAATTTTGTTCATGTCAGAACAAACGTCACACAATGATGGGTTTTGCCGTCTTCTATTTGAATATGGTCATTTTCCAATTTTAAACTTTCTCTTGAATAAAAAAATATCTTCCTTTGCCTTAACGATAACACATTATCTTTAGCATCCTAACAATAAAATGCTAAAATATTACCGCAATATTTTTCTCTCTATCTTTTCTATATTTACCCTCGAAATTTTCATCTATCTAATCATTAACGCTCTATGCTATGCAGCACTTCACATTTTATATCATAATTGTAATGTTTCTCTCATAATTTTTTCCCTCTGCAACATTACTTTCATCCTATACAGTTTGAGTTAAGTGTCCTAAATCTAGAAAATGCTAAGCGGTTAACTTTTCACTTCTAAAAGGCAATAATAATTGAATAGCTAATTCCTTTCCATATATCATTCGATAGTTGTCGTTCTATTCCTAACTTATATGATGAACTAGATACTTGTTTATTGGATTTTGTTTGGTAACTTCGATTATTCTAATCTTTACTTGTGTGAAATTTTTGTTATTTTTATATGAAGGAAAGTAATTTTTCTATTATCGCTCTTATGCAACAATTTTTCGATGATTTATTCTATTTTGTTTATGATTAAAAAAAAAAAAAACCAATGTTCTTTTTACAAAGCGCGTTTTTGAACAATACCGGTGGCTTGCTCACCGATAGCTTTTGGTCATCACACAAAAGGATGGCGGCTGGTTCCTCAAACAAGACCATATAGAATTGATTCATCAAAAAGCGCCTATTTTTGCGAATGTATTTAAGGGTAGACGTCGCGTCGCATCTTTTCTAAAGAAATACTCTTCGTCATCATATAACAATTTTGCGATTCATTTCCACTAAACTCTTTTGTGCCTCATTATTTAGAAAAATTTTATTTTTATTCTTATGATTTCCAAGAATTTTTGTTTCGATTTTTTTTCCTCTGAAGAAATTTTTCAATGATAATCTCAACCTTATACACCTATAATACAATTTTGTTACATTGAAAATAGAGAAAATTTCATTTCAAAACTATTTCATTCTCGAAAAATTTCACTCTGCAAGTTTTTTTTTTTAGTGGCAAATCAATGGCCAATATTAATGCAATCATGCAATCTATATTGATTTACTTAATTAGATTTTGAATGCGTAAAATGTATATAAATTTTGAATTTCTTGAGTCAGCGCAAAAGATCGTTGTTTTCGCAGATCTCAATTTTCAACAACGAATAAACCAACTTATACAAGAGTTGACAGTGTTCTTGAAGGCATATTTGTGCTCATTTGTTCATTTATTGCATAAATGAATTATGCTTCCCTCGCACATTTGCAATCGACAAATTTCAACTATTGTTCTATAGTTATCAGCAAATAAATATTTATCTCCATCAAATATTGCATTGCTTTGTAATTAATTCCTTCGACCTTAGAGCAGCGCTTGCAACTACATTAAATTGCATCTTACGTTTGTCAAGCAGTTTGGAAAACATTTGCATGCGCTTTACCGAAATGTGCTCATAAATTAATTTAGAAAGCGCGCATTGTGCTTTTCGATTGCAAGCATTCGAGTCGTGATCGAAAATAATTGAGATTTTTTGAGAAGAAGGGAATGGTGAGAGAAGGGAATTAGAGAAACAAATCTAAGAATAAGCAAAAAGGAATTTTTTGATTGGAGAGAGGGAAATAGCGCTCCCCTAATCAAGATGAGTAGAAAACGAGTGGATGATCACCGCCTCTACTTCTATATTTAAAGCATAAAGTTTGGGTGGTACTTTGATACAAATGAATATAAAACTTAACTCAATTAAAGAAATTATCATATTGAAATCAAGCCAAAAATTACTGTTAATATGTAAATAATTGTCTAATTCATACTCATTATGAATCGTTCACCAATATGAGTTCCAAATATGTGTAAATATAAGTGCAATATTTTCGCATCTCAGTAGTGTGATTTATATTGATTGCATTGCGATGAATTAAAATGTCCTTGAAATTTTGGTATTTCTTTGTGCGGCATTTTAGCATGAGGACAACCATTGAGTGTCTTGTTCACCCCTATCGGGAATCATGACCAGTTCTAATGTCCTTCTATGAACCCGCTGACCGCCAACCACGCATAACTTGTCCTCTGTTTAGTGCATTCATTGTTCAACAATTGCAATAATTTCATTGCAATACATCTTGCAAGCAACTTCATTGCAATAATTTCATTGCAGTACATCTTGCAAGCAACTTCATTGCAATACTTTTTGCAAGCAACTTCATTGCAATAATTTCATCGAAATGAAATCATTGCAAGTTGAATATTCTTTGCTTTATGAGGGAACTTTTTCAACAACAACAACAAAAAAAAAATGATGCGCTTCAAATAAGAGAACATATTAGGATGAATGATTCATATGGCAATGCAATAAAAAAACATCAAGCAATGAAAGCGTCGATTGTTTTTTTCACAAAGAGCATTTTAGGAATTCGCAATAATGAATATTACCCTCATTGCTATTGAGCTCTCGAAGTTGATAAATGGTTTTGCAAAATTAGGAAGTCGTAAATGCTGCCAAATTATTGGTACTAAACTCGTGATGCTTTTGTGATACTACTCTTTATAAAAATGCTAATGAATTCATAAACTATTACTGCTTAAATTTACTAGTTTATTGGTTGAGAAAAGTAATGCGATCATCGATAATAAATTTTCAACGGAATTCGTTTGATAGTAGAGATGTACAAAATTTGAAATATTTGCTATAATAGTAACAAATCTAAGTTGAACAAAACCACCAAAAATGAAACCTAAAAAAGATTTTTTTTTCAATCGATCTATCATAACTAAGAGGTGTGAGCTTCGTGTAGTTTTTAATATGCGCAAGAAATCGCTTAATAATGCTTTATGCTTATTCAAAACTTTAGCCACCACAGAACTGTATATATATATATATACGAACGATAACTTTATTCTCACAAGTGAAAGATAAATTTTCCATTGACGGCTGCATTTGTTCTTTGTAATTCTCGTTAGTTACTACTTGAAATTTAATGGGATCAATGAATAGATCAAATATCTCCTTCTAATCAACATATTAAAATCAATTTAAATAAATAAGGAATTGATAATCAATGGATCGATAAATGAATTCAATAATTAGCAAATCAGTAAAGCAATTAATGAATTATGGGCGGGGTAGTGCAACGAAAAAATCATGGGCGGTAGATATATGAACGATTCGATCAACATTATAAGAATAAAACCTCAGCTCCTATCGAAAGAAATGCTTCGGCATTTTTATGTTCGGTATTAACAACAGCTTCAACAATTATCAACGTATTAATATAACGATGATTACTGTTATATTACTGCTTATATTTGACTAATTGTTATATTACAATTTCGTAATTAACTTAGCTTTAGTTTTAATAAATAATATTTAAAAAATATTATTGCTACTTATTCAGAAATTAATAAGTTTTTTAAATGAACTTTATTGTTAATTAGTAAATTATTGAATTAATAAAATATGAAAGATTTCATCTGTTGAATGCTATCAATATTAAAGTGATAATTTGCATAATTTCAAATTCATAAGATTTCTTTCAAGAATTTCGATTCTCTACTCTAATAAGTTTGATTTATTTCTATCTTAGACTACAATATGATTGATGCGTTGTTATTACATGAATTGTTTTTTTTTTCTTTTGTATTTCCTCTTTTCTGTCGATGAATTTTGTCAAAAACATTTAGAAAAAAAGAGCTAACTCTTTTATGAACCTAGATCGATGTGTAAAACGTTCATAAATGAGTAAGAATTTTTGAACAAATTCCTAATAAATGTTTATCTTTTTTGCGTTGTATTTATTCGCTTTATCTAAATTTAACGCATATTTTCAATTTATATAGAAACTGAATCGACGTCAATATAAAGGATTGCTTGCTTCGTTGGTGGATATCTGATAGTGCGATCAGAAGCATAACAAGCTTAACGGTTTATTTCGTCGTTGAACTTTATAGATACTATTTGCAGTTATATGTACTTTACTGACCGTTAACATATTCGCCAATGGAACACAACCGATACACAAATAGACACACGCACACACAAACACATACACACATACATACACACAAACACACTAGTTCACATTCATTCATATTGCTTATTTCATATTGGTGGCTAACCTGCATCAGTGATCTCCAATCGCCTCATTCTACTGATCAGATGTGGGAGTCGTGAATATTGGGAGAGTTGATTTGAAAATTATATTAATATAAAATCATTATCACATATTATTTCCTCTAACAACCTACAAACTAATAAATTAGAATAGCTTAAAATCGTAAATAAAATTGTTTTCCTCAGTTATGATGATGTTGTTAAATATCATATTTCCTAAGCTCTATCGGCTATATGATTCGCTTTCACTTTCTTGCATATAATCAATTTTCAATTCTATTTCATGTTTTCATACTCGATCACCCAATAATTTTACCAGTGAATTTGAAAAGAGCCGAAAAAATGTTCAAGAATTTTTTGAATAAGAATGAAATAAAGAATTTACTCGTCAATCGTATCGGAATTATTTGCAAAATATATTCGTTAGCTATAAATTCTCATCAATGAAAAATTAATCAAATATCTAATCAATTATTTTTCTAAGATTATCGAATAAAGCGCTTATTGAATTTTTACAAAGAAAATAATCATAATGAATATATATCGGCCATATCTAATGATAAAAATAAATAAAATTCTACAATATTAAGATTTTTTTTTTCTTCTTTTCTAATTTATAAATGAGATAGCGTATAAATTTTCGGAACATTTATATCTTTTTTTATTAGTGTCTATTTCTATCTAATAAATTATCAATTTCGAGTACATCTATGCTATACTATCGATAAATCCTAAACGAAAGTTGACCGCATCTAACGCATTAACCGAGAAGAAAACGGAATCTTGTAGTTTAAAAACCGGTCGTTTCATTGTAAGATGGCCAAACATTAGCAAACATCGTACTCGACGCAACACTACAGTGGATTGATTCTAGGTTCTACTTTTAGATTTGAGAGTGCAACTCAAGAAACGAAAGAAAAAAAAACGGTGAGTAACGTTCTATTCTAGAGGTGCTTCATTCGCCCCTGAAGCACTTGGCGTTAAGCATATCGGACACTCTTCCTGAAACTAGAACTTCCTTCCTTTCTGCATCCATTTATCCCTCCCTCCCTTCCCTTGCCCCACCTCTTCGTCTTCTACCACCCTCTGCTATTGAATATCTTTGCTTTACTATGAAAATTGCATTGATTCGTATTTTTTAACGGATTTTTCTTCTTGTTTTTATTTTTTCTTTTATTGTTATGGACAAAATTTAACGACAGTTTTCTTCGATAAAAAGGTGTCTAGGAGCCCACTTTGTATAATGGAGCTTTGAACGTTTCGTGTCAAGAATGCGACCAGCTCTTTGTGCTGTAATATAAACGAACGAAACCATCTATTTGCAAATATTGGCAAACTTGGACTGGTCTTATCCTTCTTCCTCTACCTACCTCCACCTCAAGTTCAGAGGATGGAGATGAGGGGCATATCATCCCACTTCCTTGTCCTTGCCTTCTCCGGTGGAAATAAATAAATACACGGAAAATGTTCAATGCCAATATGCCATATTCTGGTCTGACAGTACCGCATGTAAAGGCCTGTGTGGACCCTATTTCTTCGTAATTTAGTAATTATCATCTTTGAAACGGATAGGGTATTAAAGATTTGACTTTTCTGATAGGAAATAGTGAATGGCTGGGTATATGGAAGAGTGGAATTGCTTTGAGTGTGGTTGGCGAGGTGTGCAGAGTGAAGCATTCGGAAAGCAGCTAGCCTGGAAGCGGTCGTCGTGCATGACCGTCATCGTGCGCTGTGCAACCAGCGCCCTGTTTGACGACCTTCCGCGAATGATTTTTTGTGGCTGCGTCACTGTTTGTATTAGTCGAAACACACACACACACACACACACAAAAGCACACAGCACCACAAAAGCAGCCGCATCAACGGCAGACACACTCTTCGAGGCTAGATGCCGAACACGATTCCGCAGAGAGCGTCCGCACGTTGTCGTTAGACAACTGGTTGACCAATTAGTGAGACACGGGTTCCGTGCGGAAAAGGTGTGCAAATCGGCATGAAAAGAGCGCTTATAGATGAGAGGGTTATGTTTGGGGGTGTTGTAAGAGAGAGTCCACGCGGGGGAGTGCCCAGAGAGTGGATGTTGGTCTAGGCGTCGAGGGGCGGCGTTCTTGTGTATTATAGCCACCAGCCGGTAGAGGACGTTTATTGCATGTGGTCTTCTTCAGCTGGTTGATGCGAGCCGCCCTTCACTCGTTGTGCCACTACGCAAACACCCGTCCGCTTTTACGCAACAGTCTCAAATGATCGCTCGCTTTCGTCGTGCATCCCGGTCTGTCGCGCTTAGCTGCCTTTTCCTTTCCCATAGCCCTCCCTCTCCCGCTCCTTTTCCCTCACCTCCTTCCCATTGGACCACTTCCTCTTCCCATCTATTTCATCCTTTAACCGTCTTTTCTCATTCCCACCTTCACCTTGCTATCTTATGGTCATCTAATTCTATTCGTCGTCCACTCGGCTTACTTGCCGTTTTGTTCCTTCATTATTTCGGCGCAACCGTCCAATAACACCCATTGCAGTTAGTTGTTTCCTTTGTTTCTAGTTATATCGTACCTCTCATTCCTTCCTGTTCCTCGTCAAACAGGAATGTTGCATCTGTCATCGCTGCTAAAGCATGGATGGTGGAAAGCTGATTTACTTATTCTCAACTCATTTTATCATCCCGCCCCCCCCCCAAACATTTTATTTCCAGTTGGACTTCCATGCAATCTATGATTTGCTATGTAGCCAACTTAGAAAACAAAATATATATCTGATGGTAATTGACTTCCGATCAGTTGTCGTTCAAATGATGATCGCCACTGTAATTTGAGTGTTATGGATAATTACCATTGAAGGTATGAGATTGCAGTTTTTTGAAATGGGCAAATTTTCCACATCACTTCTTTCTTGGTCATTGACATCCATTAAGGCACTTTGTTAATCTCGGCTTGCCTAGTCGACCGGGGATTTGGGAAATACTGGAAAATATTAGAAGGCTCCAAATTTTACGCTAAAGCTTGCGCTTGAAAAAAACTCAAACAGCTCTACATTCTCACCGGGCGAAAAGTTCGGTGAATATTGTCCGAGTTTTGTTTTCAAGGCGCAATGCAATGAATGCTGAAATATGCGACGATTCGAGTTTTCGCAAAATATTTTTGCCATCGTAACAATGAAAGAGAATTGCATTAATACAAAAGTTACTGCAATATGAACACACGTCAGTAAAACATTCCCATCTTGAGGAAGAATAGGCATAGGTACAATTCCACTCATATCGAATTACATAACAAATGGTTACGTATCTACCCACAGATGAAACTGGGGAAAATTCAATTGGATTTTGCAGTTTAAAGCAATGCACAATGCATTAACAAGTCTACTTGTTAATGCTTCGCACGTTTTTTTTTTTTCATTTATGAAGCATATAAAGTGATTTTTTGCTTCAAGATTCATTACATTGTGCGCTGGAGGTTTGTTGGATACTTCATCTGGTCATCATTCAGAGCCGTTGGATATTTTCCTAGCGCGAGCTTCAGCCGCAAATTAAGACGTTTCCCGACGTTTTTCAAGTTCGGCCCATCCAATGAATACCATTTAGTAGCATTAGATGACTGTACGCTTACATGCAAGCTAAGCCAATTTTATACAGTGCTTTCAATGAAGAGCACAAGATTAGCTTCCGTATGCACTATTATCTTGTACATTTGAAGCATCCATCAGGATCCATCAAGTATGCAGGCTGATGTCCATTTCATTTTATGTGTTCCTCAGCGCTACAGAAGTGTTATATTGCTGCAGAATTATGTGAATTTCCGATATATGAAGTGTTGTATGCATGATGTGGCCATATTTTATGACACTTGCAATGCATTTGGCATAAAATCTAGTATAAAGCTTCAAGATTGCAAACAGCCTACTTTGTTGACGAGGAATATTTTATTTCGGCTGCGGTTTTTACTCTTAGAACTTTCGAAAGGTGTAATAGCGCTTGAAAGCGAAGCACATTTTCTAGTTTTATGAGAGAAAAGTTCCTAAAGGATCACTTTTGTTAGAATGGAACCATACATAAGTTTAGAGTTAGACGCCTATTCGAAGGGGGTTTATATGTAGTTTTACGGTAGTAGCAACTGTTTACGTGAAGCGAGAGAATAAAAATATTGCAAATAAGAACGTCATGAAATTTGTGAACAGAATAGCGTGCTTTCTTTTTGCTGTAAATATGTCGAAGCAAACGATCTGAAAAGCGTTTTTGCTACGATTGAATACATCAAATAGAGTTCTAGTTGTCGGACATCAGCATCAGTATTGTTTTGAATGAAATTTGAGTGCGATCTTCCCGAGGGAGATGGTTTCCCTATCACAGTTCAGGACCAATATTCCCAAGGAAGGAAGTATCCTCTTTCTGGTTCATGATCGATATTCCCAAAGGGAAAGATGTCTTTGTTTAAGTTCAATATGCAGTAAAATTTGTCATTGCTTGAGCTTATATGCCTGAAATACCGTCATAATCGCACTATTCATATATATGGGCAATATTTGCTTCAACGTTCAATTGCCTTTTAAAATGTACGCAATTTATTGTGCTTGTTGTGCATCTTTATGCGAATGCGCTTTTCAATATATTCTCAACTTATGCAATACGCACACTATTCTTTAAATTTGCTTACAAATATATCTCTCTTGGTTTCGATTGCTTATTATTGCTTAGTAGTAATTACGATATATTTATTTATTTATTTATCCTTCCTTTTAGAAATATTTTCAAAATCTCATCTGATATATTGCACTTCAAAAAATTATCTTTATTAATCATGAATGCTTGATAACGTATGAGTGAAAGGTTTGTCTCTAATTTCGATTGAATCATTTCTGTATCGTTTAAAAAGAAAATCTTTTAAAGGTGTGTATCTAATCCGAAAAAAAGAACAACAATAAGTATGATGATTCGAGTAAATGTTCAATGCATATGTTTGTTGTATCGTATCGCAAAGTATGAGCAAATAAGTTTGTACATAGGGGATTTAGAGAATATTGAGGGGGGAGGGGGTTATTTTGTGATTTTACGGTGAAATGATGTAATGGGCCCATAAAGAAAACTTATTGCTATAAATTATATAATGTGAGGCTTAATAAATTTGATCCTTATCTCAATGTGCTGATCATTTTACATCATCTAATATTGCCAAGCATAAAGTGAAGGCAAACTTTGATCTGCAGTAACGAAGTGATGATTTGCAATGAGTTCAAATTCAACTAGTTCTTTGTACTTAGTAGTTTGGTTAAGTTGTTATTGGGGCCCCATTTTGTCTACCATTGGTTTGTGCCTTTCCTTTTCTCTACTCGATTCGATGATAAAATATATGCAAATGTTAACGCTGAGAATCAAAACTTAAGTTCCCAGGAATACCTATATGGTTTGCGGGAAACTTTTTGGGAAAATACGGGAAATTAATAATTTTTTTTGTAAAAAACATATGTGCTGCATTGTTGTTTTTTTTAGTTTCTTTATACTAGCAACCAATATGAACGTGGTTTCTTTTTTTAAACTGAAAGTCTACAAGATGGTATTTCAAAATTTGCATTATTTTATAATTGAATTTCCAACGCTGTTTTAGATGTATTTTTTTTCTTGGTTTGATTATCGCTTCCGTTTTTTTTCAGTCAATGAAGCTTTCGTTGTTCTTATTTCTATTGATAGTTATTATCTTCGTTCTTTTTTGATATTATTTTCTGATATTAGCTTCCAAAAAAAAATTTTTTTTAAATCATATTCTTACATATTTAGTTGGTCTATTATTGGTATTAAATATCAGCTTCAATGATTTTTTGTTGATAATTTTTGATATAGCAGTATTGTGGTATTAGTTGTATTGCCGAATCGATTTTTGATAATCTTATTGCCTTTATTAGAACAAATGTAGGGCTAATGCTATACGATAACGCTGAATTATGAGAAAATAATGTATTGAATAAAAGGATGCCGCATAATCTTTAAAATGCCGCTTTCTCTCATCATCATCGATGTGGTGAATAGCTCATTTCGACGAGACGTTCGTATGTGAGCAACTATATCTCATACGAGGGATCTCTACAATACTTCATATTAGTGCAATATACCAGTATATACCTATTTCCGTTAAATATGTTAATTGTGACAATTATGTTCGATATATTCTTTATGTATTTTACTTATATATCGTTTCATATAAGCGTATGAAAAAATCCGCTGTAAATTCATTATTTTATTCCCTTTTTTTTGCAGCATAATTCGGGCCGAATCGTGCAAAAGAGGAGATTGAAAACGCGTATGGTTGAAGGAAATAGAAGCAATATTGTTATCGCCCATCTTTTAATCGACAAAGTTTGAAGTTCCCGAAGTTTTACGAATACGCTTATACGTCGCTCTGAACCAACACTAGTGTACTATCAACTGCTCGCGAGGAGCGTGGTTCGCATGGGATAAGGACGAAAAGGCAAGCGACCTTTTTTTCTATCTTTTTTTTTTCTTGGCGATATGAAGCTGTTATATTTGTAATGTGTGTGTTTGTTACATATTTTCTGCATTCCCTAACGGTGTGCATTATTTTCAAGTGGTATCAGGTAAGCCATTCTATGCCGGATAATAAAAAGTTAACATTTCAATCGGAAGAATATATCGTTTTTTCAGTGGAGTTCACTCTTCAAATCCCGGTGATTCGTCCTTATTCCCGTGTGAACGACGCAATTTTTGGTTTCGTCTGCTTATTCCGGTGCTTTGCTCGGTTGTATTTTTCGTCTTCTCTTGGTGACAGCTCTTCAGCTAGTCATTACTACTCATAAAGCCAGCTATCATTCATTGGAACTTTATTTTGTTGACGACTATAAATAAATCATTGTTTGGAGAAAACTTTCTTGTGTTCGCGTGTACGTCGATGAGCAGTGCATCTCGTAACGCCAAAACACCGACCTCGGAACCGAAAAGGTATTTTTACAATTAAAATATTTTTGTTATTTTAAAATGTCTTCAATGTAGAATTAATTCAAGGCATATCTTTGTGTTGTTTTTATTTATATTTTAGCTTGCAGACGTCTATAAAATATCATTTCCATATAGATATTACACTGAAACAGAATTTGTGGGCCTCCGCTAACCGACAGATGGCTGGTCGTTTCCGTAAGGGATACAGGCCATCTTAGTGATCGCTAAGTGAGACACAGCAGCCACAGTGGTAGTAAAGATCGACCTGCTGATTGCAAAGGGAGAAGTGCTCATAAATGCACACTGCAGATTACAGTTGTTGGTAATTTTTAGAAAGGCAATGATCGTATTGCATCATTCATCTTTTTTATGATCTGAACTTTTTTCTCCATTAAGGCGAGGTCGAAAGGCTGCATCGAACAGGAGTAAAGAAATAGAAAGCACAGTTGAGGAACGTCAGGAGGTGATTGCGGTTGCACCCGTTCCAGAGCAGATAATCACTGAGGAGTTACCTAAGGTCGAAGAAGAATCATCAGTTACACAGCAAAACGCTGTCAAACTTGCTAGTAAGTAATTGACATATACTCTCTCTTCGGCTTATAGAGAATCTTATTATACTCTCTCTTCGACGAAACAGACGCAAAGAAAATTGGAGAATATAGAAGTTACTTTGAGGAATACCTGTAAGGTTTCAATAATGTCCTGACGATTTTACAACGAAGCTTGATCCTTAATAAATCAAAAGCTGTTTTGCGATACCGCAACGAAGCGTTCAAAAATTCTTATCTATGTATATTGTGTTTGACTGAACTTCACTACACCAATATTTTTGTTAAATGTCACATCTTAAACTCGCATTGCTAGCAGACGCTTATTATTTTATTTTTTTGCCATGTTTTATCATTAAAAACATTCTACTGGCAAATTTTATTGCAAAACTCTGCTATTCTTAATGAAATGCTAGTCAAAAAATTTTACGTTAAAAGATGATTTTCTCGAGATTTCTTGGAATTCTTTTCAAAAAAAGATTCCCTCAGAATTAAGTTTTGAATTAAGACCTTCCTGCTCTCATATCCGGTCTCAACGTTAACCATCTTATTGAACAAGGATTGGTTGAAACGGGAATATAAATTCACCTAAATTCTTTTCGATAATATGTTTATTTTGACGCTTCATGTAATCGTACGTTTTGGAATTTCAACACTGAGGATAATTGCTATATTTTCACAGTATTGCTTGTGAAGTAAGCATGAAACGAAACATTCAACTAAAGAGAAGGATGAATTGAATTGTTAGCTCATATTTTTGAGAGTTTGGGATAAAGGGGAACAAGACAAATGATTGGACCGGAATCGAAGTGAAAACCGGAAATACCGAGACATTTCGATTGTTCGTTGGGTGAGAGTGTTTGCTTGTAGGTACGCCAATGGCTTCCTCAGATAGTGGTGTGGAGTCGTCGGCAGAGGTTGACGTCGAGATGAAGGATGGAGGGTGTCGTGACGAAGCTGCAGCATCACCAAGTGACAGCAGTAGTGACGACGTGACAGCAACTGTGCATACGAGCACACATGCTGACGTTATCGTTTGTGGAACATGTCATACACAGTTCCCACTCACTCATTTCACCACCTTCATTGACCACAAGGTTTGCTATCATATGGCAAATACAGCTTTCTGCATCAAATCGTTTTGGGTTGCGATAAAATTCCATCCTATTTGCTGCAATTTTATCAATTCAAATTATTTTGTCAATGAGAGAGATAAATACCCTTAAAAAGTTCCATAAATCTTTAACATATCAGTGGCATCGAAAATCTCATCAAGGAGATCGTGAAGCTAAGATTTGCACTATGAGTAAAATATATCTGAAACAATAAAATGTTTGCAGGCATCGAGATGTGATGGTAAGCAAACACCATCAGATGAATTACTAGTCGATTCACCACCGGCACGACCCAGCGAAATATTTCGGTTAAGTCGACGGCGGCATACGCCTATGCCCCTTTACGGGCAGCTTATGGTACCATTTGCCCCTCTCCTGAAATGGAGCCGAAATAAAATATTGCTTTACTTAGATACATCAGCATTACGAGTGTCAGAAAAGTCTAGAATAAAATATGAATTTGTAGAATTTTTACTACATTTTTTCTTTTTCTATGCTCCACCTAAGGAGCACCTATAGATTGAAGTTGTACACCACAATTGCACCACATTTCCATTCCGTGATCCCAGAATTCCGGTGTTTTTCTGTGTTCACGTTTTTCAATTTCACGGAACTCGTTCCAGAAACTCCTAGTTGCTCATCGAATTAATGACGTTGGTAGAAGGTCAGAGTTCTTATGCGTAGCACAGAGAGAGACATGTGAATTTGCATTGCAAAGGTAGTTTGCGTAGTAAAGTATAATATGCAAATGCAATGGTCATATTTTATATTTTGGATAATTTATTGTGACTTTCGTTTCATTTTTGCAATAAAAGGGAGTCAAATTTAGGAGGCTTCCGAATCTCGTTCTCCTCAACCTTCATCAGCGAATGCCGAAATGCTGCTTGCGATTTCAGAGGATGGATGCCGAAGATATCGCTCGGATGCTACCACAGATACCACTGACCTCAGTGAGTTCATTCCTTAGTTATAAATTCGACTACGGTAAATTAGGGTATATTACTCCTATCTCTTCAGGTCAAAATTGCGTTCTAGCTAATAATCATTTATATGTGGGTAATAAGTGAATCATAATTTATTAATGAAACATTAATTTAGAGAGTAGATTATTATGCAAATCACAGCAAAATAGACCAGTATAACAGCATAGGTCGACGCGTATATTATTAGGATATAAATCACAAGATAACATATAGTTTTTTTGTGTATTTCATCGCAGGTCGTATTTCGAAATGAAAGGCCACTTGGAAGGAATCTGTAGGGCTTTATTTTTTTCTTATATTAAACTGCTATTGACGAGGTTTTTTGCTGTTGGTTGCAAGAAAGCGCATTATACAATATTCTTCTCTGCGATAATTTTCTAACTTTTGATTATGTGTTAATAGTGCCGGCATTGTGGCTGATCGTTGACTATTCGCTGTGTTGGCATTTTATGTTGACGCCTTCCGGTGTTCGCAATGCAATCGCCTATTGGCGTGCAACGTAAACGTTTCATTCTCGCAGCACTTTTGTGTTAGCCCATTCAACGATTTGTTTGTTTTGTGGACAGCCAAGCAGCCGTCCGTCCCATCCATCCGACACACTACTTTGTTGGCGTTCGCTTTTTCTCAGCAATTCTCGGTTGATTCGCATTTATACATATCATGCACAATCATTCGATCGCTTATTTCTCTTCGGCATTGAGGGCATTTTTCGGAAATGTTGCAGAGCATTAACATTTGGATATCGATAAAGTCTAAAGGATGAAAGCAGTTATTAATTTTGGCGAAGGCAAGGGAGGAGGGAGGAGGGGGGCAAGGCGCATCATACTAAAGTACTGGAAAATTTGGCCCTGAATTGACTTATAGTCAAGAATGGCATCACTTACGAATATGTCCGCTGAAGTGCATATTAATGGTATGCGCATCTATATGAAAAAACGCACTAATGCTTTCTAATTTTGATCGTTTCGCTCAATTTTGCCACCTTGAAATGACGAAGGTGACGGCTTTCCATCGCCCTGGTTTCCTTCTCTTCCCTTCTCTATCCGACCCCACCCTTCACTCGTCTCCGTCACATCTTATGGATGAGAGCTTAAAGAGAGGTGGGAAGTATACATAGTTCCCAAATTAAATATATTTCTTACGCATAGAATTATGCGTAATTAACATATTTCTTATTGATACTATAATATGAAGAGCGGATATTCGCTGTTTTTATACTATCTAATGACTAGCAATTCATCACATTTAAAAAGCAAATTTGTGTATGTTTGTTCGCCTATCCGTTAGAATTGAATTCAGAAACCAGTGAAGCTAACCGTTATGAAATTTTGATGAATGTAATGAATGCCACGTTTTAACATCCAATATCAACTTTCGGTTCGATCTGTTCAAATTGTGGACATTCAAAAAGGTCGAGAAATTTACATTCGCCGGTCGGATTTTCATTTTGCACCGCTTAGATCGAAAAAAAACGAACCATTCTTTTAGAAGAACTACAACCGGTTGGATTAGTTAAAGTGCGAAGGTATTATTGCGTTTGTTTTGTTATTTTTTGGTAACTTATCAAATTTTTTCATCAGATAAATGAAACATAAAAGTGCATTTCGTATAGCTCATCTTTTAGACTACTTCCGGCACATTTCTTCACTCGCTAGTAAAATATTAACTGGTACTATAACTGAGAAATTGCGCATAGATTAAGTTTAAAAAATGTTCAAAAATGCTTGGAGGGGCTTAATCTCGTTCGGATACGGTAGAATCTGCTGTATGCTGGTATCAGAATTCGATTTGCTTGAATGTTTGCTGAAAGTGCATCTGTTCGGTGACAAACGTTCTAGTCTACCGTATTCGTATATCGGCCGTTCACGGCTCCATACTGTGGGCATTGGTGGACCACACATTGAATGGGACCGAATTGTCAAGTTCAAATAGGGGAGAGAGTGAGAGAGGTGCGCGCAGCAGGAAGATGCTCCAATTTTCATCTACCGGTTTTCGGGGGTCAATTTCGCTCTTTTTTTTTCGCTGTTCACAGAGTGTCACTGAATTTGCTGTCTCTCGAGAAGCACTCACAGCGTATACGCAATGCACAAGAATCTGAAGGTCATTTGAAGGTCGTTTTCGTCGTCGGCTATTCGGGTCATTGTATTCGATGTACTGGTCAGGCGACGAATTTAGAACTAAGCTGAGGGACACTCACATGCACACCACTATCCCAAAAAGAAATCTAGTACACATGGAAAGCATTAAGAGTATAGAGATTCTTGACAAATCTACTTGTTATTTGAGAATATTTGTGTAATTAAATCACCAATTTTGAGCTAACAGGTTCTCTTTTTGAACCGTTAAACTGTTAGGTATGATTCACTATTATTTTTACAAATTCGAAGGAATGCAACAAAAATTCATGGGAAGGATGATTCTCTAAAATTATGAGACATAGGTATCGATAGTATCTCAGTGGGAAAGTTTTCGCACGGAAAAAAGAATATCGCTGGTTCGTACCTATATATGGGCATTGTTTTTGCTATTCGTCATACAATTTATGTATGTGCATCATTTCGGTCAAATTGGTATTCTTATGAAATACTCATTCACAATTAGAGGCTGTAATATTTCATTTGCAGTCACATATAATCATTAATAAGAACTAAATTCGCATAAAATACAGAAATCATTTCTTTTGGCTTTTGGATTAACATTTTATGAGTTTTCTTCGATAAACTTTCTCCTTCTAACTTACGATGAAGAAGAGTAAAATACTTTCCTTCGTTATATATTAGTTCATTTCCATATGATTTTCCCCTTATTAACAAACTTTTTAGATTTTTTAACACACTCATTATTCTTTTTACATGCTATTTACTATTAATTATTATTCGTTTACATTAGTTTTTATGTTTTAAATAGCAGTTGATATCTTCTTATTGCATAAATGTGCCAATACACCTATGTAGACATAGATATACTTTTAGTGTGCTTCACGTCTGTTTTGTTATGTTCGTTATTGAAAGAATGCAGAAAGATTGAATGAAATGAGAATCGAAATGAAGAATGCATAAATGCTTAGTTAATAGGAATCATCGTTGAACACAATCCATTTGCATTTCTCAATCGATAAACTTTCAAAGAAATTACTTCAGATATATTTTACTTTGAAGATGTATGATTGTAAATTCAATGACGTCATTGCTTATCAGGTAATTTATCAACTTATCAATGATATTCAATCTTTTATAATGAACGATTCATCAATTATTAGCATTCTTATGCTTAAGTGATAATTATTGTATGGAATTCATGTGAATAATTGTCAGCATCCAGTAGACAATTTTTTAGATGAACTAAAGTTTAGAGGAAATTCTTTGAAATTTTTTTTCGTGCAGCAGTATTTAAGCGTCTATTTTTTAGGTTGATTTTCATGCTAGAATCGTATAGACATTCCTATGTGTTCCAGTTGATTTTCTTGTATATGCGTATTTCTTTTTTTTTGCTGCGATTTTTTATACGTGGCTGTCTTCGTTTTATTAGTACTTTCCCAATATTGAAATGCATCGCGGTCAATAATATTGATGCACAATAACCCGCATTACTAAGCAATGTGTTGTGAAAACTTGGTAAGCTTTAAACTGTACTTAGTTGTTATGACTCAGAAAGATCAAACTAAAGGGGAACTTTATGAATTTTTATAGATACGAAAAGGTTCATTGAAATTATTCTTGACGAAAATTCTGAGTGCCGAATGGAAATGGTTAGTGGTGGCGAGCGCAAAGGATGCGGCCTTTATTTTTGTTATGCAATGTTAGATTTACTAAGCATGATCTTCCCTAACTTGAAACTCTGTCTCTCAAAGGCTTTTCGTTGCTCCTCTTTTCTCCGGTTCCTTCCTCCACCATCCACAGCCCCCCTCTCCGCTCACCTTTCCCCCTTCTTCCTCCTCGGCCCTAATCTTTTCAAGGACATTTTCTTTAGCTTTCGAGTCGTTGTTAATGCTCTTGTGTAACAAAGCATTCTACCTTTGCTTAAATTGACTTTCCAAATAAGTGTTGTGCTTTGCGCTGGACCTTTTGCTGCAACAGATCGTTTTATTCTTCTTTTTTTCAAACTTCATTCCCTCCAAAAACACAAATTCATTTTTTTTTTGAATTCCCCTTTGAATTTCATTTTCATCCACCTTTCATGTCATAAAAAATCGGAAGTAATATGTTATCGGATTGCAACTTTTTCAATTACGCTGTAAATGGCAATTATTAGTTCAATTAATTATGACAATATTTTCAACAAAAAAAAAATCTCTCAGTTTTTTATCGTTTTATTCATGGGGGAAGTTTTTTATGGCAATGCAAAAATTGCAATAATTTTTCATATCAATTTCGATATTATTGATGAGAGATTATTGATGTTGATTTGTAAAATTTTTGCAAATGGTGAGAGAAAAAAGTTTGATAAATGCTGCAATGATGGATTATTTATCATCTTCGCAAGTGATTTATTTAATACAAGGAAAAACAGTTTTCGTGCATTTGTATTATATGTGCGTAAATGAAAAGTCTGATGACATTCGTTGAGTGACGTTTATGAAATTGCTGAATGTTTTATTTTGAGTGGGGAGAGAGGGGAGAGGAAGGTAGGGCCTGCGGAAATAGTGGAGGGAGTGTTTGTTTTTTTTTAATGGTAGTGCTCCCTGATTTCTAGCCTGTAACAGTGGCATATTATTTTCATTCTATTGCTGAATTTCTGCTATCATTGCTTCGATTTTCGTTCCAAATTTTTCAAATGCACGCAGTCGCAATACTCTTATATTTCTGGATATATTTCTAGATATTCTCATGCTTTTTTCTCTTTCAACGATTCAAACATATACACCGTGCAATACAATCAAAAGTAAATACTTATATAAATTCCACGAAATCAGGCGCCATTCGATTTCAAGTTGCAATGTGCATCATTAATAATTATCTCAGTAATAAATTAAGTTGAGGTGAAAGTTAAGAAAATTTTCTGTGCTATCTATTCCTTGATTATTCTATTATTCTATTACTATCGCATCATTTAATCAAGAAATCTTGGATAGTTTGTGGCACACAAATTGCAACCCATTGAAATGGTATTATTACCTATTGATTGAATACGTGGTAAAATTCGACATAATTCGCTGCATAATATATTGTCATCGATTCGTATTAAGTTTGATTAATTTTCCTACGCAAATCTTCGCCTAAGTTTTCTTAGTTGTCATCGAATCGTTTACAACATTTGTGAAGAATTTTATATGTGTGATTTTCAATGTAGCACTAAATTAAATGTGTTTTTTTCTCTTTTTTTTTGCACACTTAATCTAAAGCGTTTAAAATAAATCACTAAGTGATCAGTGTGTTGCTTTCGTGAAGGGCGTATACCTCTTCGCTTGCACTATATTTTGGTGTTTCAGAGATTTTGGTCTCCTTTTTTTCTCGTACACTTTGTGCAGTTTTTTTTTTGTTGTCGTTGTAAAAAGTGCATCAATGATTTGCCATCTCCGTACTAATGTATTTGGATATTTATATTTATCTATTCACGTAGAGGTTTCAGCTCTAAATGTTGGATAAGCTGTTGAATGTAGATCTTTTCCTGATTTATCATCCTCAGCTTAACTCAGGGTGATTTAAATACACCACTGATTTTACACTCAAATTCTTTCGACGATTGGTTGGATATTGCCTTGAAAACAAAATCTTACTCGAATATTATTCAAAAATTGTTGATCAAGTTGGAGAGAACAGTGACATTATTTCGTTATTGTTTTTTTTTTCAAGTATTATCACAACTAACAGGATTGCGTTCTGAATTCACAAAAAGCAAGTTTTCTCAATTAACTTTCTTGACTTATATTTATGCAATAAATTAATCATTTTCGATCATTGCGTTGGTTAGGCGATTCGTTGATCCGATCATCCACGTAACGGATAGAACTCATCGTGACATCCTGAAAAGGTGACATCGCTTGCTGCTTATGCATATTTGCATTTCTTTTTTCTTTCTAAGATAAGTGGTCTTCGAACATCATCATCAAATTGCTTGCTTCTTCTATTCGTCGATTAGCGACTAACTGGTTTTGCAAAAAACTTTCTAATGGCATTATGAAACATCGACGATGGTGTGACCGTCGATCGACTGACGGCTAGTTGGATTGATTTGTATGATGTGCATGTGAAGTTACGTCTAGGCATGACCATCAGACGATCGCATGGACGGCCTTTACGCTTAAAATGGCAGGTTTTGAAGACATCACTCGGCGTGAATCGGGTGTTTCGTTTCGAGTGTTGCATGAACGAACCGGTTGCTTTTGACGATTTGTGCTTATAGAAGGACTTGCTCGTCAAATCGGACAATCAACTAGCCACACTTCAGCTCACCAATTCCCTCATACATTTCCATGTTGCCGATCAGTCGACGAGGGATGTGCCCAATGTAAAATGTTTACTTTCTATACGTGATATCATATAGGAGGTTGGATTCGTTGATATCGAGGGAAAAGACATTCATTGGATTACACATCTTCAACGACTAAACATATGGTTCGAGTGACATACAATGATTTCGGCACGATGAACTCAGTATAAAGCTGAGGATGGTATTGCAGTTATTAAGGTCTCGCATTCTCAGAGTGCTTTATGAACTGCACAATTGGCTGGTTCCATGGAATAGAAAAGTTGTCACAGAGGACTCGCATTATTTGTGCTGATTTCCTCGCATTTCTGTTTTTCAAATCGCCTATAAGGTATACCTTGCAGGGAGCTGTTCCATTTTCTTGCACTACGGTGGTTTTTTGTGATAAGTACCGACATTACGGTAACAAGTAGCTGTTACTAGGTGCAATTCAGCGAGTTACTTTTTATCGGCGAGCAATCATAGAAAGTTTTATGGCTTATGAGTGTGCTGTGTTTGTGATTGTGAAAGGTGCAGGTAGAGTGCGTGTGCGTTTGTTGTTTGATTGAAAGTGTTGTATTCATATATTTCCGGAGTCTTTATGTTCCAACAAACGGACACGTCGCATGTCCAGTTTTTCAAGCAGAGAATAGAAGAGGGGTGCATTAGAATGAGTGTCGCTATAATGTGTGCCTTGTTGTTATACTGTTTACTCAGCCTAGGCAGTTGCTTTTTATTGATGTGCGCAGTCATTTAAAGCGACAAACTCGCAATTAGATTTCCGGTTGAGGGTGAAGATAAAGCCCAAAATGATATCTTCACTCACTCATGGAATTTAAGAGTAGGGGATAAGGGAGACGAAGCTGGAAGAGGTAGTGCACCATCAAGCGCAAGCATTTTTGCATTTGAAACCACCAAAGAGTTTTGTCGATTGCTTGGAAAATATTGTTGAGCGCGGCTATAGATTAGATTTTTCGGTTTGAATCCCTCAAATAAATATATTCACATATCAAATTTTTTTTTCTATCAGCTATTCCTATTCATATATCACCATTTAAGTTTTCATAATTTTATATTTTTGATATAATAATATAGATTTTATTAGTAGTAAATAAGTACTATTAGATAAAAAGTATAAGGAAGAAGTAAATTGTAGTAACAATAATTGAAGTAGCGATTAGGCGTTCAGTGAGCTATCTTCTATTTCTGTGCAATATAATTTTTTCTTTGGTGAATTTTTCTTCGCTGGCTATATTTAAGATACATTTTCCTTTTCTATATATTTTCTTACTTAATGAGTAAATTTGCTGTCTCTACGTTGAGCGAGTATCTATTATTGAAATAGAAAATGTGGAGTTTTATATTGAATGAACATTGCAATTGCATTAGAGAATTATGGTGTTTCTGCTTGTATTTGCAAACTATATTGCAATGCAATTACGTCAGAACACTGTTTTTATTTTATTTTGAATTACGCTATGGGAAATAAGCTCATTTGATTTCATCGATAATTGATGCAATTAAATAACGAATATGTTGTACATTAGTCATATATGACATTCAGATGCATTACCACAAAAGTCCGTAATATAGTAGGATTGTGTATTTTTCTTGCAATCTTTGTTGCAATTTTTTTTTTTTTTTGCAATATTGCAACTCTCATATACATATAGATTCTTGCGTAATGAACGAAATACTAGTATTATCGCATTGTAAAATGAAACATTCATCCTTCACCTCTATACTTCTCGATTGCAAAGAGTTTGCGATATTTTTAGAGAAATCTAGACATTATAGAAATTGCATTTGCTTACAGTGGAATGTACGTGCATCTTTGAGTGGGTTTATACTCAACGGGAAACGGTATATTTTCTGTGTGCTATTCTATTTTGATAGATAGGTGGAAATGTTTATCTATGAGCCAGGTGTGGTGAATATGAGAAGATTGTGCATACGAAGCATTTTCGTGTTGGATGTTTTTTCTTTGATGGCTGAAGAGCGGAAAAGCGATAGGAAACGTCGCAAATAAGCCGACAGCGATGAGTGGGCGCAGCTAGTTTTTAATGATTATATAGCTTATGTTGACCCATCCGCTCAAGTTCTTTATGCTTTCGCAGCTATTGCATTATATTTTCTCTCTCTGTTCAACTCTCAGGCTTTAGCTTTTCGGCACTTTTTCAAAATTTTCTTTACACCACAATTTCTTAATATTTTCTTCTATATCATTTATTTGTATAGTATTTCTTCTGATTTTTCTGTCTGCTTTTTCATTAATAAAAACGCTCTGATTACATAGCATCAATCATCTTTTGTCGTATGACGTCTCTTCATCGTTTCTGAATGGTTCACACTACATGTAGATGATTGTGGTTTTGTTTGTTTAACTCAAGCTGCTGCAACCTGAACGGATATATGCTGTCGTCTTTAACTAACAGACAGCCAATACGGCTAACAAGTGATGTTGCCGTTCGATCACTCTATGAAATGAATAGCAGTCTTTGATCTTAAACGATTTTAGTTTATTTGCTCATCGCTTTAAATCGAACGATCTCTATAATGTTGTATTTCTTTAGAAAGCGATACCGCTCTCTTACTTATGACTTCCATATGCATCTAATTAAAAAATTACCCAACTAGGAATACAATAATAAATAGCACCTTCATCGCAAAGAATATGATGATCCATCGAATGAACACATTGTAACAAACTATTACAACTTAATTATTGCAGATAATGCAATTTTAATCTAAATATCAAATACTCGTAAAAGAAGCATGGGCCTTTCTTCGTAGATCGTATCTGATTATTGCTAATGCAGTGTTCGTTGGCCCATCAAAAACTCACTATTGTGTTTTAAACTTCACATATTTTCGCAAACGAAACATCAAAAAAAGATTATATAAGGGGAATATTGCAGTGCTCAATTTTCATACAGAAGCAATCTAGTTCAACTTCATCAAGCAGTGTTGCTTAGAGGTGGCCAATGATAATGCAATCTATGATTAGAAGGCTACCATTCATTGAAGAAAACTGCTTAGCAAAACTGCGTTGCCGTTCCTTACAAAGTATTAGTGGAATAGTTTTCCTGTGTTTTATTACTGGCATGACCTATATACAGTTGTAACTTGTAAGCAACTTCATGAGTTAACATTACTTTTAATGAGTAGAGAAACTTATCCATTTGTGACTAATTGAATGAGTTTTTGGTATTTTTTTAGGCGCGAAACGTGTGGATGTTACAAGTTTTGGCCATCTAACATGTCATTCGTGTAGGCAGACATGTTGCGATATTTGGGATCTCTTGAAACATGTATTCGTAGCTCATGGCCTTCGGATTTGTCAGGTTGGTGTGAATTTTTTTTTTTTTGCATTATTTACAAAATGCATTTTCTTATTAGCTCATTTATTTGAAATTTATTAATTAAAACTTGAATTTTTTGCGACTCAGAAGCATTTGAAACTTTAAAACTCTTTAAAACTAACATTTTGTCATTTCGCTCAAAATTATTAACGCTAAAATCCTTTTTCGATATTGCAGTATATAGTTTTTATGTCGTTGTTGTTTTAAAAAAAATTGCTATAAAATGATCAAAATTCAGTCATTAGCTGTGAAAATTCCGCCTCTTCTGAGAGGAAAATAAATTCCTTTAGTATATGAAGTATTAAACTCATAGATTAAGAAATGAGGGTGAAAGAAGAATTGAAACTAAACGTGTGCGTTCTTCGAAAGGTGCTGATACAATTTTCTCAAAAATTGCTAATGGATACTGTTAAATGGTTATCTATTATTGTAATTTAATCGGCGATTGAAGAATTGTTCTATGATCGAGCAAATCAGCATTGACTGATCATCGAGCATAATTTTATTTGTTGCGGATAGCGTGATCCGAAACCATATCCTCATGCCATCTGAACAAACACAGTACTTACCGTAAGCCGTCTGTTTTCAGGAAGACTTGCCAGGCTTACCGCCTGGAGCATTGTCGAGTGGAGCTAGCGTCGGATCGGTAGTTGGTGGATCACAATCGACGCTACTTGCGCCGAAGGCATCGATGCCATCTACTCAGCTATCGGTTGGCGATGCACTCACACCACTATCCTCACGCAGTAAACTTACAGGTTATCATTTTGATTTCCCATCGTTTGATTTGCCAATTTTCTTTTCGTTGCATTTTATTGGCGGATTATCTTTATTGAATTCGTTAAATGTTGAGCATCTGTTAATGTTATCATAGTATCATTACCAAAATTTGTTCGATACCCACTCTTCCACTGTCTCCAGTTGTTTTATCTAAAGTTTCTTTGGAACTGTAGAAGTTAGGGTTCGAATCCACCTTCAGGTTATAGTTTTTATTCGTCATACATGATTGGCACGTCGATATTTCACTCGAAGTGAAATCGTCCATATTGCAATAAGATTGCCATAATTTGTTCAAGTGTCCCTGATAAGCTAAGTAAAAGCTATACGCTATATAGTCTTATGAGTATTTCAGGTACGGCGGTGAAGGCAGTACAACATTCAAACAAGAGCGGCTTTAGTTTGAATGCGTTTTGCTCGGAGAGGCTCAAGGAGATCGCAGAGAAAGCTGGTAATATTCGCATCTTTTTTTTTCGGAAATTCGTTTGTTCTACTCTATTTCCTCGAATGCAGCCTTCTGTGACTAGAAACCCATCCTTTTATGTTCGGTTTTGAGGGATCGATGTTAATTTTACTTGAAAACCCCATTGATTTCCTAAAGCAGTTAAATGAATAAGCGACAATTCATTTTGATGACAGGAATATACATTTCACCTATTAAATTACTACCACTACTGAATTTATAAGTGTTTTATGTCTTCCACTAAACCATCTCAAGTGCAAGAGGATTAAAACTATCTACTACTGCATTTAGCATTTAAGCTAATTGGTCCCCAACCTCCCCCTCCCTTTCTGCGTAGCAGTCAAGTGACTGTTGTTAAATCCATTTCATGATTCCCTAAATGATATTAAAAACTCTCTTAAAAGCAGGATGTATGAAGCAGATGTGTTTTCAAAAGTATACGCGAAACTTTGTGCCCAACTTATGTTTAAATAAAAATTTATATTGCACTCATTTCTCTCTGTTTCGTAATTAATTTTATTCATATATTTTTTGATCGTTTATTTCTCTGTTTCATATTTCGCCGTTTATTCATTTATTCATATATTGGCTGCAAAATTTCGATTTTTTTGTGTGTTTATTTGTTTGAAGACATGCGTTATTGTGATGTGTGGTTTTATTGCAGCTTCTTCTTGCATAGACGCATTTACAGGCGAGTCGACGATTGACGCACGGGCATTACTCAGCCCGCGTTCGGCCGCTACAAAGGCTAACGAGCAGCTGAAAGCGGCAAACACGAAAAGGTTGCTATTCATTTCTTTCCTTCATGTGTTCCCTCAGTTTTCAGATGCATTTCTGAACCGTGAGAGGCAGAAGATGAGGACGGATGTCCACGTGAATAATGATAAGTTCTTACTTGAGATCATATATCGTCCAATCGAATGAAATAGTTATATATATATATATATTATATATATATATATATATATATATATATATGGCAGTTGATGATTCACTACGACATAGACTGTTATAGGAGTTGTAATGTGGATAATACTGACGACGAGCAGTCCTCTCAGAATGCAACAAGTCGATTTGTCGCTGCGGCGAATGCAATCGGGAATATTGCCACACCGTTGGCGGCAGCCTCGTTGACAGCTAATGCGTTGCATCCTCAACAACAACCACCACCGCCGCATAATTCATTGCAGGTATTGCTGATTCGAACATTCCCGAAGGTGGAAGAATCTTTATAGTCATTGTTAGCACTAATTTCACCAGCCAGTTGCGTAAGCTTTGAGGAAAAACTTTTGCATTGAATTTTATCAGTTTAAAAGAGTTGGGGTTCCATATTTTCTACATATATTTCTCATGTATATTAATTATATTGTGAAGAGTTTTCTATTGCCAATAAATAAAAGGCATAATTAAAGTTATGAAAAGCGATGGATGTGGAATGGAAATTGCGAGAAAAAAATACTGAGTGCTCTGGGTGTTATTTTTCTTATTGCATCTAAGGTGACGGCTAGGTTTCTCCTCGAAGAAATTGGAAAAGGCGTGATTGCATCTATGACTTATACGTGCATGCTTAACGATTCGTCTGTTTGTGCTTGACGACTTGTCTGCGTGTGCTTGGCGATTTGTCTGTGTAGACGTGAAGGTTTATCTGTGAAAATGCTCGCCTGAGTTTTTAAAAATCCATTCGATCTTTAATTAACTTCATTTCTACTTATTCTATCGACAGACTTTGCTCTGCTATTTGGAAATGGCATCATTAAAGTAATCTTTCATACAAACAAGCATTTTCTTTGAAGCCGTCAAATTTTCGCCGTTTCCTTTTCAATGTTGCGATGTTGTTACTCTTGAAACAGTGAGAGCGACATGTGCGCTTTGGAAAAGTAGTGAAGATATTCATACCTGTTCCACATCTCTGATCATTCGTACTTCAGTGGTTTTTTTTTTTTCAAAAGGCTTCAAAAAACATTTTTGCTTAATATTGAGTACATCGCAGCATTTTATTTTATTTTATTTTATTTTTTAAATACAACATGCAACTTTGTCGAGGATTCAATGCAACCTTTCCTTCTATATGTAAATATCCTGTTAGCTAATTATCATCGTTTTTTGCTCATTCTAATAGGCAAAGATAAGCATGATGCCCGAACATTGAAGAAGATGCTGCAATATTCTTTTCAAGTGATAAAATTGTAGAATATTTGGATGCAACCAAATATGCCGAATATGCTTGCTTTAATGCAAGAATATTATACGCAAATTTCGATGAACAATGCTGTGTCGTTACTTGGAGTTGGTAGTGCACCAGTTACACCATCAACAAATGGAAGTGCTTTCAATGCTGTTACAAAACCAACAAGGTATGTTTCAACTGCTATGATCTCGTTCTTGTGCGAGCAATTTTCGTTTTCGTTCTTATATTTTCCTCAACGAGTAAAAACACTTTCCATTGTTTGTTTTTATAGAAGTGAATAATAGAATTGCTGCACTCTTTTGTTATTTCAAAGTTACTGTTGAAAGAGGAGAAGTTTTTTGATCCTGTGCGATCGCCAAGGTGTTTTAACCTGTCAACATTTTATATTTGGGGAAGTGCATCCATTTGGGGAAGTTGATAGCCACCAAAAGAAGTATAGTTTATAACGCCTTTTATTCAGGTTTGCCATCCTTAGTAACCTACTCATATTTTAGTTATCTAACGTTTTGTAGCGACTGCTCACATCAATGTTTCTTAAGTTTTTGTTGCACTGCAAGTACTGAAATATGTTCACATACGAATGACTTGTTTGCAGTCCCGAGGATGCATCGCCAATGAGTCAATTGTCATCCGCCCATCCATTTGGAGTCGGATTGGCAAGGACGGATTCGTCATCACAAGAGGCGACCGCCTTGAATGCAGAAACGAAATCATCAGTTTGGAGTGCGGTTGGTGGTACAAACACAAATCGGCGGCGAGTGGCTCCAAATACGGAAAAGAATATCGATGTTTCACCATGTTCTCGTGGTACTCCATCAGCTCTTCAGAGTAAAATACCCAAGATGGAATCACAACTTCCCGATGACAACAGGTGACATTAACTTTTAATGCCGTCGTTTCCGGTTGGTTTACAGCATATGAAGACGCGGCTATCGCTTTTAATGTTTCATAGCAGGGAATGTAGTTAGAGAAAGGAGATGCATTCGCACGATGTCACACTTCTATGAGATAATTATCTCATTTTATCGTCGAACTCAAGCAAAGTTATGAATGTTGATGGTAATCTGGCCAACGTGCTACTTTGCAATTTATGATGGTTCCTTCCCAAAGTAATTCCTCATATTTCCTTCCACGATTGGCCCAATTTTATTGGTAAATTTTTCACAACTTATGAAGCAAATACCTTATAATGTGTTGATGATAAAATGCCCAAAATATGATTACAATTGCAAATAATTTTAATGTTTTCTAGTTCTTCCATCGTTTGGCAATGTTCCACCGTTGAATTACTATATTGTGATAGCTTAAAGTACGTGCAATCTCTTAATACTTGATATTATGTACTGATAAGGTTCCTAGTTCATTCAGTTTGAAGAACTCACTACCGGTAGTTAAGTTTTCAAAAAATTATTTATTCTTTGATATCGTTGGGTGGAAACGATATGACCGCATTTCTTTTTATGTTGCTTTCTTCAAATATTTATGCTATAGCAGCGTTACGTTACTTTTATTTTCAAAATATATTATTAATATTGTGAACGTATACTTAGTAGTACCGTTAGTCAATTAATCGAGCATTTTGCATTTTCAATTTTGTGCTTTTTCCCTTTGAAAATATCATCGTTCAATAATAGGTTGCGTGCTGAGCAAAGGTTAACTTCCTTCGTTTTTCTATAAGGAGTGAGGGAATGTGCTTCAAACACATAACCACATACTTGTGGCACATCGTAAATTGCGATGAGCAATGCTATATAATTTTAGCAACGAAGACGCTAAATCGGCACAATTGAATGTGGTGGATGATGACGATCTTGCATTCGCTGAGCCAGCTGCCCGGAGGGATGTGAATGCAAAAAAGGATCGTTGTACATTCTGTTGCAAGGTAACTTGTTGTAGATTCACAATTAATAAATTTAATTTTCTTTAATTGTTCTCATATTATTGTTGGGAAATAATCGATTGAATTCATTCAGTAGAAAGAAGATTGCTTTATATGGGATTAGAACTCGTAATGTGAAAATTGTAGTGATTAAAAGATGAAATCTTTATTAATTTGTGACCATCAAAAGTGCACATGATGTTTTATTGTTAGTAGAATATGCGTGGCGATCGCTACAGAATCCCTAACAAAAACGTTCTGTTTGGGTGTCGAGGATGTGGATGCACTTTGTGGCGTGTGCTTAAATATTGCCTGCCAGGGGGGTGCCGTTTTGAATGGGCCATCTGTATTTGAGGGTTTGATAGTCCTTTGTATGGATACTTGCATATTTATTAACGCATGCGCACCATCGGGCACACATGTTTATGCATACGCATTCCCATACAAAGCGATCAAACGATAGGGAGTGAGAATGTATGGAGTGCGATTAAAGGTTGAAGCGACACCGCTCATATCTCAACATCCATGAAATTAATCAGCTATGGGTATTTGGCATTCATCTTTATTCCGTAGTCCCTTGGTCCGATCCTGTTTCGTTTCCACAAGAAAAGATTCATAAACGTAAAATAAAGGGAAACGAATTTTTCGTAAGTTTAGGTGTCGTATGATCACGCAAAGGAATTGCATGAATTTTGAACCTGCACCGTTCTTACGTTACGTTAGATAATCGGGCATCTGTCTACAAGAGATATGTAATTTATGCACGTCTTATATACATA